>ML675648.1:7894284-8120276 GCA_007922155.1 Mesoclemmys tuberculata | reverse complement strand
TTCATTTCAATAGGAGTTACTGGTTTTGTGCATGCAGCTACGTGCCGGCACGTACATTTTGAGAGGATCAGTTTAGGCTCGGTGTGTTTTTATTTTGCCCACAGGCCCAGATTTTCAAGTTCTCCGCATGATCAGGGGCTAGAATTTCAAAAGAGTTCAGAACCCAGCAGCTCCCGCTGTGACCCTTCTGGCTGGGATCCCAGAAGAGCTAAATGCCCAACTCAAATAAGGATTCAAAACCTCATTTAAAAAAAAATCCAACAAAAAACCCTTACAAATTCAGTTTGTTCCTTGTTTGTTGCCACTAAACACAGAACAACCCAAAGCCGTGCGAATATCCATTCGCCAGGTCCTTTATCTAACCTAATCTTCCTACACTTGGATCTATGTAAGGTATTTCTAAGGCACCTATTATCTTTGTATGGAAGCCTCCAATGCTTAGTTCCAAGAGGCAGACTCCAGGATCCATGTTAAGTCAGCATCGTGATTCTATTAAGGGGCATTTAGCTATGCTTCAGGGACCAGTCCCTCCCACTTCCCCAAATCATGCACAGCATGGCCCATGTGGGCTGCTCAGCGAGAACAAGAGACTAGATGAAGCCTACCTGCAAAATGACAGCTTGTGGCCTCTGACCTTGGGAAACAGAGCCAGTCCAAACTCAGCCGAGCAGAGAGGTTTTGCTGCTGTCCGGGCATGTGAGGAACGTGACCTTTTCAAGAACTCTGGTTATTTATTTTTATAATCCTTCTGTTGGAATAAATGCTCTGCTCTCCCCAGCACCAGGAGGTCACAGGAGTTAACAAGTGGAGGAGAAAGGCCAAATACATGGGATTTTTCCCCTGCGGCTGAATGTGCTAGAGGAGGAAAGAGAAAATGGAAGGGCTTGGGTTTTTGTTTTGTGCTTTTTACAACTGTGATGTCTCTCTCTTCCTTTCTGTCTCTTTCACACTCCTGCTTTCTCCCTGACTCTTTCCCACACACCCTTTCTTCCTCCCCCTCTCTCACTCTACCCCTTCTCTCACCTATCTCTATATCTTTTCCCCCCCTGCACTCCATTTCCATGCTCCCCAGGCTGGGTTAAAATTCATAGACCACAGTGACAGACAATCATCCAGAACATGCTTTCGGATGAGAAAGAAGAATTAGTAAATATCTGCCCACTGGGTTTGATTGTCTCATTCTGCACATACACAACAAGTTAAGAATCCCTTGTCCTTTTCATCTGAGAACCTCAGAGTACTGTATAGACATTGGTTCCCAATTAAACCTCACTACATCCCGTTGAGTTAGGTTAAGGGCTGGAAAGGAATTAATTCACCCATCACTGCCATGTAGCCACCTCTGGGGCAACTGGTTAACTGCCACCTATGCAACAAGTTAAAGAAAAATGAAATATCCAGTTGAAATTGGAGGAGGAACTAGGGAGGCAGGATGCCAGTGTTGGAATTCAGCTTGGACGATGGGGTTAACAGTGGTAAGTGCCATGGAATCTGTCATGCCATGCGCTCAGGATGAAAGCTGTGCAAATAATGAGCTTTTCATTCACCAACAATTCCAAAAAGGCAGAAAAAAGGTCAGTTTGGGTTGACTAAAAATGATTTTTTTTTTAAATTATTGGTGAATTAAAAAGTTTTTTTTTTAAAGTTTGTTTTGGGTCAGATGAAACAGTATGTTTCACCCAACATCAAATTCTGGTTCATTTTGGTTTTGAGCATTTTAAGTTTTTTTTTTAATTTAAAAAAAAAAGAAGCATATTGAAAACTGAAAAGTTGTTTGAATAAAAAAAAATCAAAACATTTAGTTCTGAAAATGTCAAAACAAAATGTTTTGATTTTTTCTGATTTTGGGGGACCCAGGGGAGGAGTCTGACCAAAATAATTTGAGGAAAGTCGGACGAATTCGCAAAATATTTCAGTGTCACCAAATCTGGATTTTTCATCTCCAAAAAGTTTCACTTGAAAAATGTTGCCTAGCTCTACTGCGGACTTAGAGATGAACCTTCAGCAGTACAGCACACTCTTATGCACGCAGGCAAACTGGTTCAGAAGGAAGCGTGCCATCTACCAAATCATAGCGTCCTTTCATTCGGTGCTTCCTAGAACACCTAAGGGGACATCTACACGGCGATAAAAAAATGGCAAATCTGATTCTCAGGACTTGGGTCAGCTGACTTGGGTTCATAGGGCTATAAAATTGCACTGTAGGAAGTGCTCGCGCTTGGGCTGGAGCCTGGGTTCTGGCACCGTCAGCCCCGAGCCAGAATGCCTACACTGCCCCTGGGGTCCCATGAGCCTGGGTCAGCTGCTGGCCCCGGGTCTTTTATGGAAGTGCTGCCAGACCCTGTCTCTCCCCCCACCACACACCTCCAAGTACTGCCCAGTCCTACCCTGCTTAGCTTGTGGGATATGAAAGGCTCACAGGATCAAGTGACACAGCTGCGGGCAGGAGAGAGAAACAGCGCTGGAGAACCGTTGTAAAGAGAGAACCTACTCTAGTTGCATCAGCGAGTAAATCAGTGAAGTGTACCAAGCAGGAGACATGTGAAGCAGTATGTTGCTGTGAAAAGACTTTTTAAAGGAGTTGGAAAAGAGATTGCCAAATAAAAAGAAAACACCCCAGCTGGCAGGGAAAGATCAGTGAAACTTCTCACATTGCCTCTCATGGCACACTCATCCCTGATGTTTGCAGCAATTTCCAGTCCCCCTGCCCCGGGAAATCTTTTAATATTTGATTTCTCTGCATTGTATTTTCAAAGCAGTGGCAACTGCCTGGGAGCTGGGGGATGGTGCTGGTTCGACAGTGAAGGTCTGACAGCAGAGGAAGAAACAGACAGTCCAAAAGCTGGGAAGGATCTCAAGTTCTTCAGGCTATGGCAAGACTGTTTCTTAGTGCTTTATCAGTCAACTTTTCAATGGCTGAAATGATGGAGCACGCTGTGTCCCCTCTGGGGGGATTACACCACCGGATAGGGTAGGAATGTTTTATCCCCTGCGTATTCGTTATAAATGTTCCAGCGCTCCATTTCATCTTAATTTGGGTGCCTCTGAACAGCTCCTGGTCTGTAGATCCCTCACATATCTGGCTATGTGCCACCTTAAAATTATTATCTGTGTTACAGGAGCACCTAGAAGACACAATAAAATCAGGGCGCCGTAGTGCAGGGCGCTATCTTCTAACCTAAAAAGACAGAGTGGGAGCAAGGCAGCCTCGTCATCCCCCTTTGACAGATGGGGAACTGAGTCAAAGAGAGATTACGTGATTTGTGATTTTTCACAGGGAACATGCAGTAGAGCTGGGATCTGAAACCACGTCTCCCAAGTCTCGGTTCAGCGCCTTGCCACGAGGACACCCTGGGTTCTTTTAATCTCTTACTGCCTCCTATTAAGTTGGTCATGCTACGCTACTCTCCTCAGCCCCTTGAACGTGTGAGCTTCACCTACATTGCAATCCGAGATGGCATCTGAGCTAGCTTTGATCTAGCAAACTCCAGTAACAATACAAGCAAAGCCGTAGCAGCACGGGGTACATGAGCCCACCTGGGACCCTGGGTTCTTGAGCAGCTAGCCTATGCTTCCACAGCTTCTCTGCTATTGTTATTAGAGCTTGGTAGTTCAAAGCTAGCTCAAGTGTATCTATACATGATGCAGTCACACCACGGATTACAGTATAGACAGACTCTCAGATGCTCTCCCTCACTCTCAAGGAGTCGAGGTGATGTGGAAGGGTTACTAATCACACATTAGGAAGTTGATGTGATTCCTGCCTAATCTCTGTATGTATTTGTACCATGCTGATCAGCATGACCCTGATTCAGCAACGAACTTGAGCACGTGCGTAACTTGAAGCACATACTTAAATCCCATTGATGTTAATGGGCTTTAAACACATGTTGCTGAATCGGGACGTCAAGTACTGAAACATCCCTCAGAGGGGGACCAAAAGACTGCGTTAGCCATATCAATTTAGCTCTGCCTCTCAATTCAGCCCAAGATACCTATCTGCCCAAACACATTTGTTTGTCTTTTATCTGCAGCCTAAAAATAGCTTCACCATCCCTTCTCAGCACCGCTAGAAGCATTGCATCTACCACGAAGGAAATGCTTTGGGCTGACTTGACTATTAACAAGGCACTAAATGCAAAGCGGAGGAGGATGTATTAATATCTAATAGGAGTGATGGACAGCGCAAACAGCCCCGGCGCTCTCGCTCTCACGTGCAAGTCAGACACTAGAGCCGATTTAAACTAGCAATACTAATACATACATAAAAGCAACATACATTTTCCCAGCCAATTGATTCCTCAGCAGGAATCCTGGACAGATCTATTTTGATCGAATTGTCTAATTGAATACAGTCCTTGTTTCCCTTCAATTCACGGCCTTACATGCCCACGCAACAAATGCAATTTGGAGAAGTACTCCTCAGTCGCAAACTGCAGCTCCTCTGGGGATGGACTGCAGCTCTGCCTCTTTCAAATTGTGAACAAGACACCCATCAACCAAGCCTGTTAGAATCAGGCATCCAGTCCTGGCCCAGTATTTCTCTCTGTGTCAGTTTCAAAGTTAAAGAGAATTAAATGCAGAAGAAGAAATATGAGCAGTTTGCAAGAAGCCAGTGCCGGTTGTGTGAGCTGTTGACTGAGGATTCCTCTAAACTGCAGCTGGAGGAGCGCCTCCCAGCCCATGGGGACAGACACAGGCTAGCTCTGCTTGATTTTCAGCTTCTGTTTCACCATGGCCTTATTTCATCTCTTATTTGTTCATCCCATCTTCCTGACACCCTCCTCAACCTCCAACCCCTTCTACGTGCTCTTCAGATACCAGGAGAGAGGTCTCAATCTTGTCTCCAGCTTAGCCCTTGGGTGGCAGCTCATTTCCCATTACTTCCTTCCCAGTCGCTTGTCCCACAATCTCTGGCGGTGATTCAGCACGCCAGGGGAGGGGCAACACTTTCCATAAACTTAACAAGAACCAGCTTCCAAGATGAAAGACAACGAAGCCAGGTCCCTTGCATGCAAACACGCTGTCCACACCTCAGGAAGGGTGGCGAGGAGAATCTTTTATAATAGTATCAACCAATATTAAAAATGTATGGAGACTGCTCAATTTTTAAAGCACCTTCAATTAATCTTTAAATACAACTATTTTGCTTAAGCCAAAGGCTTTTTGGTAGCTTGAGAGTGGTGTCTTCTCTCCCTGCCAACCCCAACCTCCCCCAGGGTCGGGTCAGGAAGGCATTTAAGTAAATAATATATTTCATGATTCAGTTACAATTTTACTATATTTGACTCTATGCTTTCTTTTAAACAGAGTGCCCCTCCCCGACCAATGCAACCTCTTTTGTCATTCCTATGTATTTTGTTCTCTGGTATTACTGTCCCATTGATTATCCTCGTTCCACCAAATTTCTGTGATGCCTGTTATATCAATATCCTCGCTCAATACCAGGTACTCAAGTTCACCCATCTTAGATTTCTTGCATTTGTTTGCTAGCACTTACGAAATTTGTCAATATTTAGTTGTCTGCCTTCACGTGATGTAGTTGAACAGGACTCTCTTTCACTAGACAGGTTCTCTTCAGTTCCCACCTGGACTTTATCAATGTCTCTCCTCTCCTCTTTACTAGGATGTAGAGTATTCCCTTTAATAAATCCTCCCTTAAGGGACGAGTCTTTCCAAACCGCGTGCTCCGCTGCGCCTGTCGGCTTTCCCCAAGCCCTTAGCACACATCAGTAATTAAACTGATTATTGTGTGTGCTGAAGAGACGAGACCCTTGACTTACCAGTCTCGTGGATACAACTTACAATTTACTGAAGCTCAGGCTTTATCTGCTGTGGACGCTATAGTTGCACAGCTAAGGTGCTGTTCCTATGCTTCTGTAGCAGAGATTCTTTCTACAGTGACAGGAAGGCTTTTTTCCACGGATGTAGGTAATCCACTTCCCCAAGCTGAGTCCATGGAATAATTCTTCCATCAACCTAGCCACTCCTACACCTGGGGTTAGGTCGGCTTAACAACGGCTCTCAGGGGATGGATGTTTCACCCCCTGGGCACCGTAGCTATGTCCACCTCACTTCTGAGTGTAGGCCAGGCCTCGGCCACAACACTAGGTAATGAAGTCAAAAGCTATTGCTGTCACAGGCTTCCAGTCTTACACAGGAGCAGGGTTCTGCTTGGGCCAGCTGTCCCCTCCAAACTACAGTCTGACAGCACCTCTCTGTGGGAGCGGTGCAGCGTACCCAACCCCCTGATAATTACAACGGCCTGAAGGGCAGACACACAGACATGTGCATGGGAATCCTAACACCACAGGAGACCGGCTCAAGGTTCAGCTGCCAGGGCACGGAAAGAGCATGTACTTAGGTGGGCATTTTATGTGTAGAAGGAACCTAGCCACCTGAAACTGCAGCGGGGACTGAGAGAAGAATGACAAAATTACCTCCATCGGGATGCGGCCGAGGCACTGCGCCCCAAGCGTTAGTGTAGCGTGCGGGTGCTCTTCTGTGACCACAAATGATGGCGGCCTGAGATTTCTGTTTCGTTCAGAAGTCTGCACCCACAATGGCACGCTGGCCCCTAGCACCACATCAGGAGGCTGCGCGCTGCATCCGTTTCCCTCGCTTGGGCTTCCCAAGAGCTGCACCCAGACTGTCCTGTGACAGAAATTACAGTCGTTCTTGGGATCTGGTTTCTTAAATCAAAACAAGTCTTTCTCCATCTCTATGGAGTCTTCAGTCCCTCGTGGGGCTCAACAGTTCTTTCCCAAGACCTAGCTCCGGCTGCTACCTAGCATTTCCTCACGCCTCCGCCTCTTAAGGCTTCTGCTCCTGTCCCTCATTCCAGGTGTCTACAACCATGCCTTTCCATCTGGCTGGCGTGGCAAGTGCCTTCCCCAGTCCTCTCTGATCCTGGGTCCCTGGTAGGAGACTCCCTGATGGTCTCTCTCCTTCTCTTCATTGTTGCACCAGACTCCTTCTTATAGGAAATCCCACTCCTCGGCTACTATCTTGGTCATCTGACACAACTGACAAGCCAAGCCCAGATCCATCGCTGGATAACAAGGTACAAGTGGGATGAAGCCCAACTCCCTAAAAGGGTCCCAGCCTGTCCTGTGACAGGATACTCTTTCCATACGGACAACGAAGAAAGAGTTGAATCACTGAATCATGAGCACCCACCCAGTTGCTCCTTTGACGCCTGCCATCCCAGGGCTGCGACAGGATCACGGAAGAAAGGGGTAGGGCTGCAGGCCTCTCCTAATTTGCTGCCCCCCTTCACACTCATGCAGCTCCCAGCTCATATTCGAGCAGAGTCCAGAACTTTGCCACTGGTCTTGGTGTCCCTGTCGACGGTGACAGCTGCTCTTGAACGTGGGAACTTCCTGATCGCGGGAAATGCCAGAGAAATGGCATTCAGTAGGGCAGGGCACTCCCCAGTCACAGTGCCTCTCATAATATATTCAAGGGATGTGGCATTTCTGACTACATCGCTTCTGCCTCACTTGCCATTTAATGTGAAGAGGCTTGTATAGTCAGCCGCGTTTAAAGTGTAATGACTGTTTTCATGGTAAATGCTCTTTTAACTAACCCTGAATTATTGTGTTGTGTTCTTGCATTTATAAAATGGCATTTCAAAAAATAATAATTTGTTTTACAGCTAATTGATGTTTTTAACTGGCTCTGTGCAAGGAATCTGCATTTAGCAGGGGGATAGGTTTGTGTCCGGAAGATGGCAATAAAGGGAGAGAGGTTTTCATCTGGTCACCATGGTTGTGGGATCCCCCTCCTCATGCAGTCCAGGCGCTGCTCTTACATGAGCTCTTTTTTACAGCCATTAAACGTGATACAAGCAAAAAAGTTCAACCATTTGCTTTAAAATGCTAAAATGCCATGGCCAGTTTAAATAGCACGTTGTAGCAAATCTGCAGGCAAGTCCAACTTTGCAGCTGTCACTCTGCCGTGCATCACAGGCACTAAAAACTTCAATGACAGCAGGACTAGAACTGAGACCCCCACTGCTCCAAAAACAGAGGTCCACACCACTTGAGCAAAGGCAGAATCTCATTTGCACTATGTAGCCTATGACACACAGTACAGCAGTTCTGATTGCATCCAGTAGAAGGCAGTGGTGAGACGTTACATGGTGATTCTAGCTGATATATTATGCTCTCTCTTAGTCAGTCAATGCAGCATTTGAGATGACTTCAAAATCCATTTTTAACACAATGTAACTCTAATTTGTAGCCACATAGGCCTTTACAATGGTTGCAATGCTGCACATTGTAGACACTCACAGTGACAAGGATGGGACACAGGCCCACCACAGGCCTCTACCACTTTCAATAAAGGAGAATCCCTGCTAGCTGTTACCAGTCCAAGGTTTATGACACACTGATGAGCAATTTTAATGCTAGACAGCAGGGGGAAGGGTTGCACACACTAGGACTTCATTGACAACTAAAGGGTTTTAAAACGCTAATTTACTTCCGACCATTGCGGCTGTTACTTTTTGCTTGACATCTGGCCCACTTCTAGATGCACAGAGTTTAAGTCCAGAAGGGAATATTATGGTCATCTAGTCTGATCTCCTGCACAACTCAGGTCAAAGAAGTTCATCTAATAATTTCTCCATCTCCTAGCACAATGCCACACTGTTCAGGATGCACACACACTACAGGAAATGTATACATGTAAACAACAATTGCACGTCATGAAAACTTTTATATTAATGCAAAGTTTGGCATTTATATCTATAAATAAAAAAGCAAAACCTACACTGTGCCTAAACTATCTGATAGCAATCCTTTAAACCTGCAGCTATTTGAACCAGTAACCACGGTAAGGGAAAGTACTTGTAGCCATTGATCCTAGAATCTTCAACCTAAAGCCTGAAAATGTAACCCAAGTTCACCCTACAGACTCAAACTAGAAAGGAAATCAGCTGAACCTCAATAAAAATAAAAACTGCTGCTGATTTTCAAGCAAATTGCACGAATATTTGGGGCCTGGCTCATGCTTTTTGAATGACTGGCATTAGCTGTGGAGGACTCCCCATTACCCTACACGTGATAAAGTCATCTACACGAGTGCAAAGAGAATGTGAAATATGGATTCTGACTGGGGAGTGTTTCACCATCACATTGCACTGGTGCAAATGACTGCACAAACAGGCACTGGAGAACTGTGGCCCTTCTTCATAGGTAAAAGCACTTATGGGAACGCACTTTGGAGACAACACAACTACCACAATGATCACAGCAAGCGCTTTTGGGCAGGGACCATCTCTTGTACATATATCTGTACAGACGTGCCTACCCTGGCCTCTAGGAGCTCTGACAGCACCATATAATAGGTTTCTGACTCTCTGATACAATGTAATGACGGTTCTGTACCAAGAATTACTTAGAATTCACACCTACATTGGGGAAATTATTTAGCAAACTTTAATTACTTAACAAAAGCAACAATGATATTTCTAAGTGGAGACAGCACCCATAAATATGATGCCATAAATAAACTGCTCCTCAGTAACATGAATTAATTTGTATTTAATTACGAGAAATTGCTATCAGTTACTAAACATTCCTTGCAGAATAGGCAAATTCTTTTAAGAACAATTTCAACTGCTAATTGAAAGTAATTTTCCCTCTCTCTAGGTCTGGATCCTGTGCGGTGCTGAGCGGCAGTGGATGTCTATAAGAGAGAAAGAGGCTGGGGACCTTGCCGTATCAAGCCTTCTGACAAACACACACAACGTTGTTTCCATGGATTTCTTTAGATATGGATGCCTTTAGTCATTTTCAGTAGCGTCTTGAAGTCAATGAGACAACTCACGCTCTTTGACGTACGCAAAGATCACAAGACCCTGGCCCCTGGATTTCACATATGATAACCTCAGGGAAGCGGCTGAAAATCCAGAGCACGGTTTTAAATGGAGCTCAGCATCAAACAGCTCTCACCCACATGGATGGCAGTAGATCACCTCTGCTATGATTCAGGAAAGCCCTGCCATTCTATGACCCTATGATTCTCTGCTGCTTGTCTGTGCCACGTCTAGCACAATGGGGCCCGATCCTGGACCAGATTCCCTAGGTGCTACTGAAGTACAAATAAACAGCATCAATGTCAGCATCTCTGAAAATCCGGTCACGTTACCCACAACAAAACTAAGGAAATGCACTTCCAGAGCAGCAGCAGATCCTATCCCACAGAAAGCACCGGGGGGGGGGGCCGAATCCCCACCTCCTAAGAACCGAAATGAAATCAAACCAGAGGGCTGTGGCAATGCACGCCAGTGCCTCCGGCTTTGGTTACAAGCCACACCCTTTGTCTCACACCCCTCCTCTCTGGAGGGGAAAATGCCATTTCACAACCCCACCCTCCTGGGACGCGGGGAGGGAGCGAACCGATGTCAGTGCATATGTCGTGCAGCAGGAGAGCAGCTGCATGGCACGGTGGCCTGCCTCCTCCTCTGTACTGCCGCTCCCAAGAGCCCTGTACAGTTTCCGACTCATTTTCTGGTGTTTTCTGTTTTGCTCTTGGCATAACATCCTATCAGGGCAGTTAATTACATCCACGCGGAGTGTGAAGGACAAGCTGATTCTCAGAAGAGCCAGAGGCCATCCAATCCATCCCACTGCTCTCGCAGAACAACTTCCACATTGTGCTGACAACGCTGCAGGTTTCTCTTCCGCGTGACTCCACCCCAACATGCTCTCACCTCCTAGTCTGCCCCGGGAGGCCATCTGACTGCGGCATCCATGTCCTAGTGCCAGAACAAGTGCTGCAAACACCCCTCAGCTGATCCGAACAACAAATGACCCAGATCGCCTCTCTTCTGCACAGACCTGGTCTTATTTCTCCTCCTCAAAGCCCAGCTCTTCAAGAAATGCCTCCTCCTTTCTCTTTCTAAGTTTTATATTAGGGTGCCCCCTCACACTGGGCTCGGTAAAACCACACAGCAAGTCGCAGTCCCTGCCCTGAAGGCCTAAACAGACAAGACAGAAGAGAATGGGAGAAGGGAAGGGTTATAAACCCTATTTCAAAAAGAGGGAACAGAGGTACAATGGGAGACTGTGGCAAAGCCAGGAACTGAACCCAGCTCTCCTGAGTTCTAGCCAGGGCCTCCTGTCATCAGCAACCTCTTGCTTCTGAATTCAGCTGGGGTCTCATGTTTGTTTTGTTATTTAAATGGCAGGATTATGCATCTGAGAGCCAACCCAACGGCGTATGTTCCTCGGCAAGTGCCATCTGAAATTGCCTCACCAGGATTGCCACACAAACTATAGGCCCAAGCGGCAGCGGACGTAGATCAGCATAGCTCCATTGAGTTCGACGGATCTATTCTGTTCGACGCCATTTGTAGATCTAGCCCTGCAAACAGGCCATGTGGCTTTGCTACTGAAATGCAGCCACTTCTGTAGGGAAACTTTAGCCGACGACGGCTGGGCGAACCTTGGTTTTACGCACAGCAGCAGAGGTTCCCTAGAATCTAGACAGTCAATAGCACCGTGGTCATTATAATTTCACCTGAAAGGCCCAGCGCACTGAGTACCACAGCGAGAACTCAGTCAACGTATCTTTGACTGAGGAAGGGCTGATTTAGCCCTCGTGGGATACAACCTGTGATTCCAGGAAGATAGCTCAGTTCTGTTGCTAAGTCGCTGAGCCATCCCCTCCCTCCTTATCAATCCCACACTGTTTTAAGTGTCTTGCACAGCTTTGTTTTCCAAGTCTTTATGTTCCACTGGAGGCGTGAGCTGGTCGAGCAGTCCAGGGATCTAGCTGCAGCCAGCCAGAGCCTTGCAGAGCCCCCTGTTCCAAATGGAGCTTGGGACCGGTCTACACTATGCTAGAAAAAACGACCGACCCAGCTACCTCGCTCAAGGGGAGTGAAAAAGCTACACCCTGGAGTGATGTAGTTAAGCTGACCTAAATCCTTCGTAGACGGCGCTTGGTCACTGGAAGATGCTTCCGGCAACCTAGCTACTGCTGTGCGGGGAGGAGGATTAGCCCCTCCTGTCAGCGTAGGCGGTGTCTACACTGAAGCACTACAGATGCGCTGCTGTAGTGTTTCAGGTGGAGACAAGCGTTTACACCCTCTGCTGACTGTTGCTATCAGACTGCCCTGGGAATGTCAGCCCCATGCTGCTCTCACGGCCACACCTGAAAGCTTAGCTGTAGTAGATGCCCTGTCACACATAGCCACGCACCAAGGGATCTGTGCTTGTCAACAAGCTGGCTCTGGTACAGAATACAGTGTACAGCAGTAATCCTGCCCTTCCCACTCTAGGAGGAAGGCGGAGGGTAGAGTTTTCTCCACCAGATTTATTAGACTTGCTGCTGTTGAAGGACGGACCAGTCCTTGATTCAAAGAGAGGTTTCACAAGACTTGTCTCCAGGTGGAATGCTACAGCAGTGCTGGTGGGCCACTGTCTCTCTGTGGACAAAGAGCCCTCGGGTCTCCAGAAACCTCAATCCAGCACCAAGATATTATTCAGTCCCCGTCCCTGGGCAAGGCTGATGCTAAAAGGGAGACAGGCACAGCAGATGACACGCGCATCTCCAGCTAACAATTCTGTGTCTAATCCATCATACTTGATGCAGATCTCTTATCCCCAAGTGTTGTCAATGAGGTTTTAATTTAGAGATAATTAGACAAATATTGCATGTTAAACACCCATTGATTATTAAGACACAGTAAACGCCTCTGCTGTGCGTAATGGACATGCCGTATTATACGTAGGATGAGACTGGTAAATGTCTATAGCTGTTTCTAATCATCAGCTGGTAATTAACATCCAATAACTTGCAACTTGGTTTATCATTATCGATTCAGGAAGGCAGCAATTGTACTGTATGCTAATTAAATAAAAATTGATGATTTAAGACAAAAAAGCTTTAACAACTAAGTTCTAGATATACACAGTTGTGGAACTTTAATAACTACCCTACAGCATTCCTTTGTATTATTTAGTAAAACTGGTCTTCTCTTCAATATAAAGTTGTGGCTGAGATTTTCAAAAGCGCACAGCATTGGACTAAAGGCCAGATTTCTGCCGGTGCTTAGGCACCTAGCTCCTCAATATCTTTAACTGTGCTCCCATTGAAGGCAATGGCATAACTCAGAATCAATTCAGTGAAGTGCCAGTGGAGCCAGGCCAACATTGAAAGCCTCATCTAATAAGCACGGGGCAAATTTTGCAAATGTGGGTACCTACAATCACTATTTAGCTACCACATACAAACGACTTGATTTTCAGAGGTGTTGTAAACAGGAGCCAAGGGGGACATAGGAGCTTTAAAAAAAATCAGGCCACTTCGACTTAGGTGCTTACCTATGGATTTAGGTACCCGTCTTTGAAGACTTTGGTCAACGTTTATTTGGGGGCCAGCACGAGAGAAAGAGTGGTGGGAATCACTCTGTTCCTAGTGGCCAAGTATCTGCATCACAAAGCCAAAGGCACAAATGGCAAAGGCAAAGTGAACTCCCCTCCCTTCTGACAGCTGTTCCGGCAAAAGGAGTCAGCTGCAGAGGGAGGGGAGGCTGGGGTTCATCAAGATGCTCCCTGTTTCGTACTTATTCTGTGACTGACCAGGCCTGTCACACTGGCTCCTGGCAGCAGCACTGAGCAGTGCAGCCCCCTCCTCCTCTGCATTTCAGTGGAATTCCTTTAGGTGCCTTTGAAAACCCCGCCCTAAATGTCTAAAAAGACTGAAATGTCGAAATCAGGTGAATGCCCTTCGAGAGCAGTTTTGAGCCCAAGATCTCAAAGCACCGGGCAAACGTAGCACTGCTGCCCTTTTACAGATGTGGAAACTGAGGCAGAGAGCGGGGGAGTGACTTGCACACCTTCACACGGAACCGTGGCAAAGCTCGGGACAGAACTCAGGTCTCCTGACTCCGAGTCCTGTAGCCAGCACTCTTAGACCTCAATGTCTCTCCCTTTTAATCTGTGTAGACCACCAGCTGTACATTAGCCTGCATCTCCACTGCAGCAAGCCAAGGCTGCCAGTGAGTTGAGGCACCCGGCAGCTGCCATGTGCATAAAGGTCAATTAAAGTACAACGAAACCCAGAACTAGACAAAAGGTGCCTGATTTCAGGCTGTGTTAGGAATCGGAGATTCAGACCATGTTCCTCAAAGCCCTGCTAATATTTGCAAGCCTTTGGAATAGACCTGGCCTAATTTATCGTTTCGCACAGAAATCCTTCCTCACACCCAGATTTGTGCAATTTCAATGCCTGGGCAAGCTCTGATTGAGATTCTAAATTTGTCTGGAAATCAAAGGATGCAAACTCTATGAGAATTGAAACCAGACCTAACGTCTCTTGCATGAACTAGAGATGGGATTGAGCTGAGAAAACAGTACTGAATTTTCCTAAACCTCAAGGGAATCCAGCTCCTGCATTCTGGTTTAGATCATAGGCCTTCCAGTGACGGGTCCAAGACATGAAACTCTTACGCAGATCAGACCTTCTCCAAAAATCCAGGGATTTCAGATCCATGTTCTAGTTTTCACCCATCAGTAGCATGACGCCACTAACCCACTCAAGTGAACCCGCTTGACTTCCCGCACAGGTCTAGTGTTTCACAGCACACACCAGGCATGTTTCAAACAACAGAAATGGGCTTCTCGACTTCACAACATTTCAAACGCTGCCATGGGCCCACATCTCCTGCCAGGTGTTCCAGGCTAATTGGGGCTGTTTCACCGTGCCCGGAAGCCTGCTGGGATTCTGATATTCCCACAGGGCATCTCAACTATAACAAAGCAGCTGATCAGAAAAGACATGCACAAGCTCCAGTCTGAAGTGATTGACCACTAAATACTAAACAAAAGGAATCAATACACATCAAATGATGTTATAGAATCAAACTAGCTCCTGTCAGCCCTTCACCAGAGAGGCAGTAAGCATGGTGCATGCTCACAGCTCAGGTCTGCTTCATGCTGCTGGGTTTCCTCCTCTTCTTCAATATCTCACCACATTGCAGTCAGGGCCCAGTTCTGTGAGGTGCACGGGCCCTGCAGAAATCAGTGGGAGCTGGGATTGCTCAGTGCCGTGCAGGTCCGGGCCCCACTGTTTGCAAGAAGAAGTCTAAAGCTGAAAGGAAAATGGTTTTTGAAGGGAAATAATGTGCTAGGCCGCACCTCGTGAAGTGCAAAAGTGTCCTTGCAAGGACTGTGGCAGGAGAGGACTTTGCAAGGGCAGGGCACGACGGAGGTGCATTGCCAGAGCAGCGTGTCAGGTGCAGGACAAGTGAGAGGACGGGTCTCGGGTCAGCACCAAGGCACATCTGAAGAACTAGGCTGGCGAGCGGTCCTGAAAAAGCCAGCGAAGGTGCAAGTTAGGACCGAGATTAAATCGCTCCAAGACTGACACAACTGCAGCTGAACCCTAATTTCTGGAATGCAACCTCTAATCAGGACGCAGGGGTGAGCAGAAAGTGGATGGGGGTGGAAGAGAGAGACAGAATGCTGTTCCAGTACATCAATCACCTCACAGTCAGGGAGGTTAATGTGCCACTTAAAAGGGGGAGGAATTTATTTGTATTTGTTTATTTATTTATTTTAAAGGGAGGAGATTTTTGAAGGCAGGAGGACCCAGTAATTGATTCCCCAAGGCAATAAAGGGGAAAAAATCAAGGAAAATGCACAGACTGCATCTCTGAGTGTCTCCAGCTGATGTTTGCCGAGTCTCGGCAGTCCCTAACTCTCTTTTAAAATCTATTCTTGTGCTTAATTGGGCTGCTTGACAGTTTGGAAAAGGTGTTAGCACCACTGTGCAGTATGGGGGCTGGCTCTGCGATAGTTTCCAGATCTCCTTTCCTGAGCACTAACACTCTCTAGAAACCCAACAGCAATGAAATGAAATATAATTATTGTCTTTTCCGGTCACAAACCTGCTGTCATCACCCTGTAACAGTCCTGCCCTTTACAAGGATGTCCTACAGAACGTAATGAGGTGAAGCTAATAAACAGGCTTTGATGGAAATTACTCTAAGAACAGTCTAGACTTTAACAGAGAATGAAAACTTTTCTACAGGTTGTTAAAACCATCCCGTCAAATTCTACAGCCAGTGTAGGAGTCTCTATTGAATTCTATAGGGTGAGTCAAAAACCACAGAGAAAGGTGAACACTCTATTCAATTCTACATAACAGTTTTATAAGGCGCATCACTGGAAAGAATGTCCCATGAGCTGTCGGCATCCGACCTTGCCACCATGAAACATTTTACAGACCTGGGTGACATTACAATGCGTGGACCTAACTTTTGAGCAAGAAGAATGTATGTCAGAAGAACGTACGTCAGACCTACAGCCACACACGTGACCCCGTCTAAACCATACACTGAGATGGACACATTAAGTGGGGGCTGGCACAGCGAGTGAGTGAAGCTCTGGCTGTAGTTTTGTGGGGTCCTATGACAGTTGTGACACCCCCAAATCAAGCCCATTGCCTTTCAACTCATAAGAGCATATCCCTGGATTTGGGTCAGATCTCCTTGGAATCCCAGGCAGTTTCTGCTTGTGGGACTGATCCACAGAGAGGGAAGAGAGATTGGGATATTAGAAATGCAGGATGTGTGACAGCTGGCAGACTGGGCACACAGCAGGAACCTTGGCAATAGAGAAGCCCTAGGCCATCGAGAATTACCATAGACCTAAGGGGGGCCCACCTATGTTACTAATCCACTTATGTTACTAATCCAGAGAGAGAATTTATATTGAGAGCTAGGCCTGGGACCTCAGTGCAGGAGAATGGCTTACATTCAGATCCAAGGCAATGGAATAGGATGAGTCGGTCTAAAAGTGGAGGGGTAGGCAGGGCCGATTTGCAAAACCCTAAAATCAAGCTCCAAGCTCCACACCCCTAGTATCCAGGGTGTGGGTTCAGGTCTATCGCTAAGCCAAGCCTCCTGAGATTGGGACGTCAGACCGGGAACCTCGTTAGAGCGCTAAGCAGTTTACGTACACTCCGGAGGCACTCAGCTCTCACAATGAGGGGTATGGAATAAATATGAAGGGCAGATTAGACGAAAGAGACAGAGCAGAGCATGAGCAGGCCTACAAAAGGTTTTCCTTAGTGCCAGGCATTTACCTGCAGCCGGCAACAAAAACCAGCGAGAGGAGCCAAGGGAGGCGTCACAAGAGATAAAGGATTCTCCAGGTACAAGACGAAACCAGCTCTAGAAACCTAGCAGAAGTGCGTTTAAAGCCTCCAGAGGATATCAATTGAGAGGCTGTCACTTGGTGTCAGGATAACTTTCCGGACAGCTCTTGGGGCTTGTTAAGCCTCTCTTGCTTGGGCTGCATTGCAGCACCAGTGGCAGGGCTGCCTGAAAGCAGAAGCACTGAAATTAGAGATGAAAAAGACAGATGACTCTTCAGTGCCACATCCATTCCTCTCCCCGGCTCCCAGCCAGCACAGGGATATTCCCCTACAGTATCTTCCCAACTCCAGTGCTCTGTCCAGCGTGGTTTTCATTGCGATTTGAACAATCAAGACATTGTCTGCTCCCGCATCTCTTGGGAACAAACAAGGGTTTGATATAGGTGTACAGAGTCCCCCACCATTACCCATGGGGCAGGGACATGTGGTTCGGAAATATGACCAGAATTGTGTCTATCTGGTAAATCAGGCATCATTTTGGGGGTTGTACATCTATTCATTGAACTGTCTTGGTTTCCAGGTTGCTCAAAACAAGTAGCTAATCCTTTAAAACTCATGGTTGAGGCAAATTATTAGTGACTCTATTGAGTCCATTATTCAGGCTGGAAGTCCAGCAGATTAGTCCCCGTCACCCTCCCAGCCCTGATTCTTGTGCAAACCTGTGGATTCCTTAGGTCGTCTGTTCAATTTGCTTTGTCAACACTTCTTGTTTAAAAACAAGGAGCAGATTTTTCTAGGGCATTAGTCCCAACTTCAACCATCAGTTGCATTGATGCACGAGGGCACACGCACAAGGAAAGCTGCAATTTACAACAGTTGATCTTAATCTTCCTTGAAACTGGGGTTAGCTCAATTAGTCGACATCACCCTTGTCTACGGCAGAGGCCAGCAGCGGTGCTGCTGTGTAGATTGCTGGCCACTGAGAGCTGGAATCATGGCTCTTCCCCACTGCAAATGGGACCTGGGTCTAGAGTGACCAAATTTCCTGATTTTATAAGGACAGTCCCAATATTCAGGGTTTTGTCTTATATAGACGCTTATTACACCCCACCCCTCGATTTTTCACACTTGCTATCTAATCACCCTACCTGGGACACTCCACGAAAACGAAACTTATTAATACCGCAGGCCCCATTTCCACATCAGACATGCTCTCCGCTGTACCTTGGCTGGAATACCACATCCAAGTTCTGGTGACCACACTTTGAAAAGCATGCTGAAAAACTGGGGAGGGCTCCAGCGAGGAACCACAGGAATGATTCACGGTCTGGGAAATGTGCCTCACAGGTGGAGGCTTAAGGAACTCCATCTATTTAATCCAAAGATTTAATCACTGTCGATAAGTACTTACATGGCGAGCGGATTTCTGTTAGTAGAAGTTGAAACTGGGCAAATTCAAACTGGAAACGAGATGCAAATGTTTAACACTGAGGGGAATTAATCATTGGAATAACTTATCCAGGGATGTGGTGGATTCTCCCTCCCCAGGAATCCTTGAATCGGGACATAATCTAATGTAACTAGACGTTAAGGGGTTGATGCTGGAATTACCAGATGACATTTGATGGCCTTTGTTATACACAGATTATAGGACAGACTAGATGACCATAATGATCCCTCTGGCCTGGAATCTATGATTCTCTGACTAAACAGCTCCTTCCTCCACAGCCATCACCCCTCCAGTTACCTTCCACATCCGCAAAAGACCTTCTGCTCCCCCGGCACCCTAACTTGAATGAAGTCCAAACATTCCTCCCGCAGATGTGAAGGAAGCCAGGCAGTTTCAGACAGCGCCGGGACCAACCAGGGTAATAATTACACAGTTAAACATAGTAATTAAAACAAAACCAAAAAAAAAAAATCTAATCAATTTCACTTAATGGAATATATGTGAACATGGAGCAGAGTGAGGGAGGGCAGGGTGAGGGAAAGAGAGATCTTGTGTGACATGCATACTAACTGCTTCCAAATGAAGCCACTGCTGCAATGAGCCCTGGGGCTGGCCGCTTCCCAAAGTAACTTCAAGTCTCCCTGGAAATAGGCTCCGAGTATGTCTACACTGCCAAAAAAAAAAACCTGAAGCAGCAAGTCTCAGAACCTGGGTCAACTGATTAGGGATGTGTCTACATTGCCGGCGCTGCGCCGGGCTCCACGGACTGACGCAGCGGGATCGATTGACCGGGCAGTGGAGACCCGCACAGTCAATCCCGGAAGGAGTCTGTAGCTGACGCAGTAAATCCACCCCCCGAAAAGAGTAACGCTGCGTCGCCCAGAGGGCGTTTCCTGTCAGCGCAGTGGAGATGCTGCGTTAAGGGAACGTTAGCAGGTCGCCGGGAGAGACGCACGTTTTGGTAGGTAGCTTGTGTCTCTCCTGTCGATGCCACTGGCCATGTAGACCAGGCCGAGGTGCCATGCTACGGGGCTAAACATGTAGCCATTCAGGCTCATGCTGGAGCACTGACTCCGAAACCCTCAGAGATGAGCTCCAGCCCGAATGTCTACGCTGCTGTTTTTAGCCCCGAGGCGTGAGAGCCAGGAGCCTGGGACAGCTGACCCGGGCTCTGAGACTTGCTGCCACATTTTTAGCTTTTTTGACTGCAGTGTAGACTTGCCCTCAGTCCTTTCCCCTCTACCTGTCACTGCATCAGAGCAACTCCTGTGTGAGCACAGACGACTTTACAGCCAGGCTTGAACAGCCGGGATTGAATTAAATGCATCGTAAAGCAGTCCCCTTTGTTTAAAGGGTAGGCAAAGAAGCTTGCTTCCTTCTCGCTGCTAAAGGCTCTCTTCCTATTTATAGGACGATGAGTTGATTGTGGGCTGTGCTCTTCTTTTTTTCTTTTTTTAATGTCATCTGATCAAGAGGGTTATAAAATGCGAGGTGGTGATAAATGCAGAGCAAGAAGCCCGCTGCCAAGTACGGCCAAAAAAGCGGATGTTGTTGTGAGGATGCGCTATCCAAGGCGTGATTAATAAATGAAGAGGGGTGGTTATGGGGAAGTGGCGTGGGAATCCACAAGCCAAGGTAAAGCAGGATAGAAACACATTTCAGATGCCAAAGCTGGGCTTTAGATGTCCCCAGGAGTTGGGGGGGGGAGGCCAATGAGGTCCCTGAAATAGCTTCTCTCTGAAGCTTTATATACTGACCACCAGCTTGACTGCACTGTCCGAATGGCTCTGTCTTTGCTTCAAAGTTAGCTTGGGTTCTTGCCCCAAACACACACACACACACACACCCCGCGTCTCCATCCGTAAAACTCTCTCCTGCACCTTTGGTGGTGCTTTCAAACCAAGCTAGTGGGGCCATTTGGAGCTAAAGGCTAAAGCCTGAATGAGGCTTTCACACGCACTGGTGACCGACCCGCTTTGCAGGGAGGATGCAGGCCAAGCCTCTCCACTGCGGATAGCCCTCCAGTGCCATCCCCCAGTTCCCTCCTGTGTGCTTGGAAGAATAGACAAGTACTCCCACAATCCATGGGAAAGATTAGCGAGCAGCTCAGCTGACGGAAGCACAAAGAACTGCAGGACGTGGCCCCCAAAGTCCTAGCGACACAGATAGGTGAGCGTGAAACCAGTGAGGATGCAATGCCTGGGGTGGGGCTTTGCTGGGTGGGTGCTCAGCCCAAGGTGTTAATCCCCAAGTTAATTCTGCGGTGGAGACATACCTTGTGTGTCCACGTTTGCATTGGGGTGGGGCAGGCAGGGAACCTGGGAAGGGACAGGAGGAGAACTTGGCCTGGAGAAGTGGGCCTGAGTTGGAGATGAGGTGCAGAACTAGATCAATGCCAGAGAGGTTGGCTCCTATGCAATCTTCTCTGCACAGATATAGCTTCTGTTGGGTAACCACTAGTTAGGCCAGGAGACTGGCGTTCAGAACTGCTGGCTTCTCCCCGAGTCTGCCATCAGCTTCTTGAGCGACCTCGGGCCAAGTCAAACCAAGCCTGATTTGCAGAAGTAAGGCACGCCTGCAGCTCCCATTGACTTCAGTGGGTGTCAAGTGCCCTTCGCCCATCTGCAGAACAGGTCCTCACATGATTTGTGACTCTGTTTCCCCATCTGGAAAATGGGAACAATGCTTGACTCACAGGGCTACCGTGGGGCTTCTTCATTTAATGTCTGCAAAGCACATCAAGGTCCTTAAAGGGAAGATGCTTGACACATTTCTTATCAAACACTGAAGCCTTTCCTTTCAGGATAAACTGGTCAGGTGTCCGGAAAGCACCTGGCTCTTCCCTGCCCTTCTGTGGGAGGAACAGGGTCCCGGCACATTCACGTGGCAAAGGCCCATGAGAATTATGGTCAGGTTCCCAGGCATGGACTAGGCTGTCAGCCTGTTTTTTACGAGCCACCATGGTGATTACCACCTATTTCTTTTTACTTTCCTACCAAAACACCAACATTAATCTCCCTCGCTCCCTGAAGGCGAAACATGGGTAATTGGATTTATATGGGTTAGAAATTTGTTAGATTTCTTTTTTTAAAATGTATATACACACTAAATATATAAACAAATAAATAAATAATGAAGAGAGAGAAGGCACTGCTCCGCCGTGAGGTGTCCTGGGGGTTGGGTAACAGCAGGCTGGCTTAAACCAAAACCCCATTAATCTTAGCTATCTCCAGCCAGCACCTTTCTCTCCTGTCCTCCGGCTAGTTGTGTTGATTACTTGGGTCTGATTTAAGAACTCTTTGCTACACAGAGCACTGAACTTTACAAGCTTCCTGGTATGCATTGCCATTCAAGCTTCTTTTTGTTCAACTCTTTCCAGCCCTCCAGCTTTCTACTTTCTTTTCCTTTCTTCCTTCCCTCCTCTTTCTCTTTCCCTTTTTCCTCTACTTTCCTGTCTCTCTCTCTCTCCTACCTTTCTATTCTTCCTATCTCCCTTTCTCTTTCTTGCTTGTTCTCTTTCTCCCTTTCCCCAACTCCATCCGCTTTCTCGCTGGGATACAAAGGAAGTACCTCCCCTCCGCCCCACACCCACTCCCTTTATAGATCCTTCCTGCATACACAACCGGAAGAGATAAACCTGGAACTCCCAAAGGGAGGGAGAAACCATGAAGGTACTTACTCCTGATCAGCTGAAATCCCAATCCTTTTTGGGGCAATTTCAAAGGGTTTTAGAATGGGACGGCTACTGCAAGGAATTATTTCAATCACTATTTGTCCAACTATTTAAACCAATTTCTTTTGGTGGGACTCAAGGCCCTTTTGGGTTTGCTTTCCTTACATATTCTCATGAACAAGTTGGCTGGTGGGAATGTTCATGGAAACAGCCAGTTTTAAGCAAATATTATTATATCATCATTAGTCAGGTACCAGGGCCCCGTTACGCTAGGTGCTGTACGAGCTCAGAACCAAAAGATGGTCCTTGCCTCAAGGAGTTTACAATCCACTGAAGAATATTAATGGAAAACAAATATACAGTTAGTAATTGTGAGTATTTTCATTGGAGATCTGACCATTGAGAGGTATGGCTCATCCAAGCAGGGAACAGAAAACATGAGACTTACGTGCCCTATCAAATCAGCCTGAATGTCAAATATCCACAACAAACTGCTCACAACAGGCAAAGAATTATTTGCAGGAATTTTTCAGTCAATCGTTTTGAATGAATAAAATTGGAGAAAAATTGCACTCCACCCACAGACAGCTGACAAAGAGGGGGGAAAAAGAGGTGAAATTCATTGATTCAGTTATTCCTTGTGAATTGTCTGCTTGGCTTCTAGATCAGTGGTTCCCAACCCGGGGTTCATAGGCTGAAAGTGGCCCACGGGGGCTTTCAAAGCGATCCACAGATTTCCCGTCCCCCTGGCTGCAGAAGAGAGCCGCTGCCTAGGGACCCAGGTCAAGCGCACGGGGCTACAGCTGCAGCCAGAGAGACGGGAGATGAGTGAGGATGCAGCCTCATCGCTGAACTCCTTCCATCTGGGTGCAGCGAAGGGGCCTGCTGGCAGAGACTGGTGGTCCTTCAGGGCTGCAAAAATGATATCTGGGGCCCTCGAGCCAGAAAGGTTGGGAACCACTGATCTAGATTATCCTTTAAAATAATACATACAGCTGTTGTATAAGATATCCTTGTTTTAAGGCTGAGGGAAAACCAGATAAATTCTGGAAATGGGGAAAAAATCTAGATACAAGAGACAAACTATGAGAGAAGATAAGAGAACTGAGAAAACTCTTAGGAAGAAGGAAATTGGAAAAGCAAAGATTCTGTTGGGTCCTGATTTCACGTTGTGGATATAACTCCTAATCCCTTTCCAGAAACAAGGAGTAGAGTTCTAGGAACAGTGAGTATGTCCCGATGAATGGCAGCTATTACCATCTTCAATACAGGGTTGTTTATTATGCCTGAAGAAGGTCTAGTGTATTCCACAGCAAAGGGATCACAAACAATTTAATCTGAACCTCTGTAACTGAACTCTGCTGCTTGCAACTATTTCAGACTAATAAAGCTCAAGTGTTAGGAACTGTCTGGATGCTGGTTTTTCACTAGAAAGAAACACAGGAACCTTGCTAGAACTTAAATCCTATTCCTCATAGACCAGCGTGCAACTCTGACTCTCTTTTTTTCTGTGAAGCCAGAAGAGACCAAATGCATTATGCAAAGCACGTGTTAAAGCAAAGATTGTTGTTCCAGTTTTTTGGTCGCAATTTCACTGTCTCCAGGTCTCCAATCATCCACTTCTTCATGCTGTCTGTTGTATTCTACACAAGCCCCGAATAGACAAAGACAGTGGGTCTGATCTTGAACCCAGGGCAGCCTGTGGGAATGCCCCCATTGTCTGCATGGCGCAGCATCACCCGGAGAGAGGGGTGCTGGCAGAAGCCATGGCTCACTTAGGCGCCTGAACCTAGGGGTCTTGCCTTGACTGCAATAGATGTTGGATCAGTCCCCTAGGGAATTAGAGCCATTGACTCCAGTGGGAAGTTTGCCCGAGTGTAAAAACAGAGAGCCTGATTGTGGATTAAGATGTGAGTAAGGGTGGCAAAATCTGGCCCAAAGTCAGGACTTTGGGATTTTTCCCAGTGTGTAAAACTCTTTAGGATCCTTCAGGACCTATAGAAACCGCAGGCATTCCTATTACTGCTTCCTCTCCTAACACTGGAGATGGTACCTAGCTGCAACGGGTGGAGGAGAGTTTCAAACACTCCAAAGGGCGTAATTCCAGAGGGTTGGCTCTGGGCCGTTATTATGGCAGTACCGCAGCATCTACACTTCTGTAATAGCGCTTGTCTCGATGTAAGAGGTTGGCACAGAGGGGAACTCTCGTTCAACCCTGTGCCCTTTCTCCAACACCTAGACAATGGCTCTGATATTACAGTTAAATTAGTGGACACTGTAATTATAACTATCAAGAACAGATAAGACAAGTTAACTACCAGCTATCTAGGGGGAAATTATTATGCCAACGAGGAGGATCCAAATGCCAGAAGCCATGGCTGTAATTTCACTGACTCGCCAATTACAGCTCCTACATGCAGTGAGCACTACCTAGGAAATGGCAGGTATATATTTAGCTGCTTTGGGAAACTTTTTTGGGGAGGAGGAAGGGGGCCTTTAATCTGCCTTTCACTAATCCACGTGCTTTTAGCACTGGCATGCAAAAAGCAGCAGTCTCTCCCCGCTTCTCAGCAAGGATTTAAAAGCAGTGACGTTGCTGGAGGACTGATTTTTTACCCCATCTCAGACCTTTCATCCATAGAGCTCAGTGGTGACGAGTGTCATTAATCCCATTTTACAGATGGGGAAACTGAGGCAAAGAAGAGGGCAGTGACTTTCCCAAGATCAATGGCAGAACCAGGAATAAATCCCAGGTAACCTGCCTCCCGGACCAGCACCCAAATCCATTGGTGTATATTGCCTGTTTGAAGTAGTCTTATATTACCAAAACTCATCATGTGCTAGGAAATAGGCTTCAGTAGTTTATTGTAAAAAACAATGGAGCACTGTCAGAAATAATTAAAACTATAATAGCAAAAAATAAACAAAGGAACATGATGTTTTATCCTGGTTTTTTATTTTTAATTGGCTTTGTTCAGATACTCACTAATTTGTGAAATTCAGGGGATCACAAACTCTTCTGTGTGAATTAGCAGGATTCTACTGTTTCTTTAGTTTTTAAATGATGAAGAGTGGAGGCGGCCATTTTGTTGGAAGCAAATGAGGGAGAAATCTTACTTTTAAACTTTCCTTTAAATATGGGAACAATTCAGCATTGGGTGTCTGTATTTTTTAACAAAACTGCTGGATGTTTACACGCAATGCATTTCATACAAGGATCTCAGAACACTTTATAACCATTACTTCTCACAACTTCCCCTATGAAACAGGTGCTGTGAGCCCCATTTTACAGAAGGAAACTGATGCACAGAGAGGTAAAGGGACCTTCCCTAGGTCACAGGGCAAGTTGGTGGCAGAGAAAGGAGCAGAACCGAAGCATTGTCTCTCAGCTTTTACGGTACTTACTAGAACACACTTTCTTCGCCTTTATGAATGGGATATTATTTCTTAACTACAGATTAACCTATAAAGCCTTGAAAATTCCATCAGCACTTGCTTTATGTCTTTATGAACTGTACTGGTGTCTGCTATAAAAGGTTGGTTTGCTGGCAGCATAAGCAATATAGTGTGGTTTACCGTAGATTCCCATTCTTATTTTACTTTAATATTTCCCACAATAATGATATCTAGATTTAGCATTTGGTCCTGGCGCCACTCTGGTTTTGGCAGCCCTTAATGACAAAGAGTTCTCTCCCATGTAACTACACACATTCTGACAATGCTCAACCCACCCAGAAACTGAGATTCTGCAGCGAAGCTGCCTTGTCTATGTCCTCCAAAGTTCGGTCTAATTGATCAGGGCCAAGTCTCATCAGTATTTGGATGGGAAACCTCCAGCGAAACCTAGGTAGAGAAGTTGGGAATTCAGCAGGCGGCATTCTTCCTTCAGATTTTGTCCAGAGCCAATGCTCCAGCATGAGACTAGGATACACTGTGCGACTGGAAATGGGATTTCAGATGAAATGTACAACCGAGCACACAGTTATTCCAGATTCCACAGCACTTTTCCCAGGAACATTAACCTGACCAAGCGTCCTGACCAAATTCCAACTGGATAATGAAATTCTGAGTTTCAGTAGTAAGCACACGTGTGTGTTTTCATTTTCTGTTTTTCACTCTTATGTAGTTATCGTTTCTGTGGGCTGCTAAACAGCTACTCTGCTTCACCCCAGAACCTGCTGCATTTCAGTAATTGGTAACGGGTTGGCTGTTTGTTTGATTTTATCCACAATACAGAGACAGACGGCAAACCACTTTGGATTTCTTTGAGCTGCAAAATGTGTACATGTACGACGGGAATTATTTGTTCTTAAAAGAGAAAACAGCAAATGATCTTGTTAAAATATGAGAGCGGTTTTACAGCACTGATCTTAATGTGACACTGGAAGGAGCCACCAGATGGAGCCAAAGATTATGCAAGGGGTTTCTAGGAACTAAAAACACAAGAGAGATTCAAAGAACTGGAACAGCTAAGACCCAGGGAACTTAAGCTATTGCTTGTCTATATGGAATCTTCATTTCCCGCCTCCCAAAAAGCCAAAAGCCCTGCTCTCCACTGAAGATCTCATTTCTTCTATTAACTTAGTCCTTGTTTCAGCACTGTATGTATTTAAGGGACTGATCCAGAGTGGTGAGGAGCTTCCATAAATCTATTAAAGCCAACAGGAAGTTGTGGATACTCTGCACCTCTCAGGATCAGGCCCTATTTCATTACCATTTAAAAAGGGACCTTCTGGGTGAAAACTAAAAAGTGCATTTTCAGGGCTTACAGGAATAAATGAGCTTAGATCTCAGGACCCTGGTTTATGAAACTGCTGGAAGGCCCTACAAGTCCTGTGTGATCCCTTGTTACTGGGAAAAAAAAGAAACCTCTAGCTTGTATTTTAAACAGACGATCTCCCAACTGGATAGCTGTCAATGCCACCTCCCTCCGCAGTCTGGGTGTGGGCTCTCTATCTCACGCCAGGATCACGTCAGAGTCTGCACACTGGAGGCCTAATGCAAGCTGTCATCAGTGCATAATGCAGGGCTTCTCAGAAGTCAGTTTTAAGGGCGTCACTGCTTCCCTGCCGTCCGGGGGAAGGCAGTTGTAAAATCTGTATCGGGTGCGTCCCGGTGCGGCTGTCTCCATGCCTGTTGCATGGCGCAGCCACAAATCAATGCCAAATACATTCCAATGCACCCTCTCTCTAAAAGACACTGCACATCAATATTGCCTGCATCCCTGGTACACTGTCTTCTGCAGGATATTGTGGTGCGCTGCACAGGGCTGTTGCAAATCAGTACCAGCTGCATCCTTGATATATATCTCCCACAGGATATTGCGGGCTGCTCTGTGCTGCTGCAAATCATATCAGCTCCATCCCTGATCCACCATATCCCTGCAGAGCGCTGCAGCCCACTGTACGGCTGTCAGTGCCACAACTCAGTTAAAGACAAATGTCACGCCGCATGCGAGGGAAGTGGAAGGTTCACTTTAAAGGTGAATTGCACCTGTCTGTCTCAGATGGCCGGATTGAGATGGAACAGCTGCTTTCAGCAGTAAAGGCCCTGGCAGTCTAGGACTGTTCCTACAGGCAGTGGAGATCTGACATGTGATGGAGATAACTCGGCTCCAGAGAGAGCTAAGGCTGGTGAGGGCTCCAGTGCTTTACAACACACGTAGCAATCATTCTGTGCAGTGGAGTCCATGGAGGCAGAAATCACATTAGCCTCCCGGGCAGAAGGGAAGTGGCACCATGGTGGAGAGCAGCAGGGAAGCTGGTGCCCCGGCTTCGGTAGCCTCTCAGGGCTTTGTGCTGACCCCCATTAGACAAACCATTCTCTGAGAGGTCCACAAGGCGAAGCTGATTAATGAAGAAGCTGTGGGCATGATGGGCTGGCACAGACACTGTCTGCACTCCACGTTAGGAGGGCCTGAATCTTCGTTAGCTCACTGAGTAGCTAATTATCTTCTAAGGGCTGGCACCCAAGTGACAAGGCAAAAATTGAAAAGGGGGCTTGCAAGGCCACCTGGAAATGGGGCTGGCAGGAGATACCAGCAGAGACTGGCTAGCAATTATCACGGAAAAGCACAAGGAGAGCTGAATACAAATCCTGTGGCTCAGCTCATAGCGATACCACCACCACACCAGTGCAAGGGGTCAGTGGGGAGTGGATCACTGCAAGGAGAGCAGCTGGGGATGGAAGGATGGAAAGGGCAGAGTGCGGAAATGGGGAAAGGAAAGAAGAGGCACGAATGATGAGGAAATAGAGGATAAACGGGGAGGTTAAAGAGACAGGAAGAGAAGCAGGGCAAAAAATGATGAAAGGAGAGAGAAAGAGAGAGACGGATATAGGAATGAATGCAGTAGGGGAGGAACAGATGAAGATAAAGTGGAAGAGCAATGGGAAGAGATGAAGCGTGGGAGGGAAGCAAGAGACAGCACGAACGAGACATAGCGAGAGAGGGGATACCATGAAAAGACAGGAGCATAGAGAACATAGCTCCAGGGGTTCTCCTAATAGGGTCCTGTTGCTAATGGGAGGCAGTGAACAGTTCTGCTGGAGAGTGAAATGCCTTCAGGAAGGCCGAAAACCACAGCAACTATGGGGCTGGACTCTTCACAACCATTCCCGTTCCCAAGGCCAGCTGCGGCAAGTTTAGAGCGAAACAGCAGGCAAACAGGCCAGAGCATCCAAAAGTAGATCAAAGTTGGCCCTCTGCTGGTGGAAATCAGATCGTGCATCAAAAACAGCAGTAGGTTATCCCTTCAATTTAAGATATTAGACTAAGGGGCATGTTCCAATGGTTTAAAAACAAAAATTCTAAAAGAAAACAGGTTTATATTTTGACCAAATGATCCTTTGCCTGCTAGATTTGCCATCCTAACACCACAGCACTTCCTAGGGCTTGGGACCCTGAAAGTGTGCTAACTAGTCTGACTCCATTTTCCAGGCTGGGAGAAATTCAGAAAACAACCAAGCAGCATCCAGGGTGAAAGGGCAAAGACATTTGTAACCATCGTAGGTTAATTAAATCAGAGGTATGTTATTGGGAGCAAAACAGAAATGGTGCCTTTTGCTTTCTACTAACCCATGTCTCTTTAATCACAAGGCGTAAACCACCCCAGTTTAGGCTGGGCAGATCTCAGTGACAATCTGACCCTAAACTGGGTGGAGCAAGAAGGGGAGCTGTGTAACGTGGTTGCCTTTGAATGGCGAACAGAAGGGGCCTTTAGGAAGTGTGTTTATTTCAGAGCCAGAGGGTCGAACACAGGACTGGGAACCTTGACCAGGCTCTCACCCTAATTCTTCCCTGTATGACAGTGGGGGTGGCACTTGGCCTTTCTGCTTTGGATTTGCTATCTGTTCTGTTTGTTCTTTCATTCCCATTAGCTCATGTTTGGGCTGAGCTTCAGTTAGGAGCA
The DNA here is from genome assembly GCA_007922155.1 of Mesoclemmys tuberculata. Lineage (NCBI taxonomy): Eukaryota > Metazoa > Chordata > Testudines > Chelidae > Mesoclemmys > Mesoclemmys tuberculata. Next base: position 8,090,629 of record ML675648.1, on the reverse strand, counting down.
GTGCTGCATGTTATGGGTCCTGTTCTAGCAAGGTCACTGTGTGAATGGCTGGGTGAGATTTGTCCATCTCCCTCTGGGAGCCCCTCTGCCTGTGGAGCAGGGAGATGACAGACCAGGAGAAGGATAGGTAAATGGGGCAATGCCCCCTTTAAAAGGGCAGTGATTATCAGTCGCTCTTCCTGGAACCACAGCCCCACCACCTCATTATGCTCTGAACTCAGCATTTCTTTTGAGAGTGACCCCCAATCATGGGGCATCATGGGAAAAAACCCAAACCGTCAGCACCTCAGCTACCTGAATTTAAAGGAGTAAATGCCAGCTGGTGATCCTAGTAGGCTCTTATCCCCTATATGGGTCAGTTGCTAGAGGAGAACATGACGACACACTTAGCCTGTGTGTTACAGTTTGGAACAACTGCTTACTGCAGCTCTGTCATTCCGGGTTTATGAAAGGAAGCAGGCGGCCTAGTGTGCTGGAGCAGTATCACCGACTATTCAGCATTCGAGACAGGGCAGAACACAAAGTTCTTAGAACCTGCCTGTTTAAGATCTGGGTGCAAAATCTACACCCCTCCCCCTTGTTTTTGCTTCTTTCCCCATGGATTCAGTGGGCTCCCTGTCCTTAGCCATTTTAAGGCCATCGCCAGGGTGCCAGGACCTAACACTGGACACTTCATGCCAAGCAGATGACCAGAAAAACACCTGACCCGCCTATCTGACTGCAAGCAGCCCTATTAAAGCAGTCCAGTGAGCATCTATTGAACTGGCTGCATCCCTGCTCTGCCGACACCACACGCCCGCAGCATACTGGGTACACCTGTAACTTGCGAGGAAAGAGAAAGGGTTGCTCTGCTGTACTGCCCTATGTACAAGCAGCCCATCTGCATATAAGCTGCCTGCATTTCTCACACAGCAAACAGCGTAAGGTAAAACATCCATCAGAATTCATAAGATGCACCCCTGGAGTAAAAAGATTGATTTGATATTAACAGATTCGTGCAGAGACTATAAAGTGATCAAGGCAAAATACTAACACCTCCGGAGGCATCGCAGCCCTGGAAACTGATTAGAAATGCAGGCTGGCATAGATACACAGGCAATACGGAGCCCCTATACTCACCCCATCTCTCCCCCCCCACACACACATACACACATACAGCACTTTAGGAGCAGAACCAGAGTGTCAGCCAGCCCTAGCCAGCCCACTGTCTGCCACCTAAACCCAATTGCCAGCTCACTGTCTGGCACTGGCGTTTTCCCTCCAGCTCCAACGCGACACTGCCAACACACCACCCATCACCCACGTTTCACTGAACCCCCCTCCAGTCTGGCACCCATGACCCAGTGCCAAAGAAATAACCAAATGTGCTCTCTTTGTCCCTTTAGACACTCTGGCACTCTATGCAGACACTGCCTTTGCCTTGTCAGCAACACCCTCACACCCCACTTGGCCCCAGACCCAGCGTCGCATTTTCTTCCCCGACCCGGGGGGCTCACCCGGCCCCACTCATGACAAACCCTCTCAGCCTGTTGTTACAAGAGAAACGGTCAGAACCGGGGCTCAGCAGAATGTGGCGTCAAAAGCCCCTGGCACAGGCTGGTCCCACTCCCGCACGGGCGAGAGCCCCAGAGATACCCAGAGAAAAACATCTGCTCCTACCTGAGGGTGGCGCTTTCCCCTTGTCTGACAGTCACGTTGTCCATAGCTTTGGGGAAGGTGGCATCTCCGCTGCGCACTGGCACTCCTGCGGGCACAAGGAAGAGCAGCCTGAGACAGAGGACGACGAGGCACCTCCAGGGCACGACTAAGCACCCACCGACCCCCATCCTGGGCAGCAGGGACTTTCCAAAAGGCAAAAAACACACCCGCCAAGGCAACCAGGAGAAAGGGGGGGACCGATCAAACAGGGTGGGCGCGCCGGGCAGCCACCGAGCTCCTCGGAGATCCACAGAGCCCCTGGAAATCCAGCCTCGGAGAACCGAGCCTCCTGTAGAGCATCCAGAGGGAGTCCCCAGTATTCCTTGGGCGAGGGAGGAGGAAGGGAGAACTTGGGGGGCGGAGGAAGAGGAGGAGGGAAGGTGCAGAGCGAGAGATGAAGGTCACGGATCTCTGTCGGCTCCAGACGCCACTGGAAGATTCAGCGGGACACGCGCTGCGGAGAGCTGGCAGCAAAAGTTTCTAAGCCAAGGAGGACGCGTGGGTATCTCTGGCGGCCAAGGGAGGGGCGCCCATAAAAACCAGGCTGCTCCCGGGCAGGGAGGGGGCCCGGGAAGCAAAGGGGGGGAAAAATCAAGGAAAAGCCGCTTCTGCCCCAAGATCAAAACTTCCCTGCGGAGCAGCAGCGGCTGGCGCAGCCGGCCGGGCGGGCTCCGCTCTCCCCAGCCCTCGGGCGGCTCAGGCGCAGGCCGGGGAAGGAGCCCGGCTGGCCCCGGCTCCGCTGGGCGAGGGCAGGCGAGAGGCTGGCCGGCGCGCTGCGCAGGAGCCGGCGGCTGGCCCCGCGCTCAGCATCCCCGCTGCGCTCTGCCGCCCGGCCGGGAGCATCTCCTCGGCGCGCGCGGACGGCCCGGGGTTGTCATGGCAGCGCCTGCATCCCTGACCGGTCCATGGGCTCCGCACGGCCGCCCCGAGCCCGCGCAGCCAGCGGCGGGGCGCTCGCGCCTTAACCCCGCGCGCGCCGGGCTGGCGGGGGCCGCGCGCGCCCCAGCCTCCAGCCGGGTTCCCGCAGGGGGACCCGCATCTTCCACACGCCCCGCACCCGGGCTTAACCCCCGCAGCGCCAGGCGGGCGCGCGGGATGCACAGGCGGGGGGAGGGAGGGTGTAACGCAAGCGAGCCTGCGGCAGGGAGAACCCCCGAGAAGAAGAAATCTCCCCCCGCAGCGATTCACACAGCCCCGGCTGGCTACCAGACCCCCTGCCGTCCCCGCGTCTACATAAGCGCGGCGACCACTGCCCATCTGGCTGGCCACTATTGTCTCCCTTTCCTCGGGCTCTCCCCTCTGCCTGGAGCCATCCCTTACCTCTTGGTTTATATTGTGATCCTACGCTCCTGGGACAGGGACCGGCTTTCCTTTGTTTGTACAGCACCTAGCACCAGGGGGGCTGGTCTACCATGGAGGCTGCTAAGTGCTACCACGGTACAAATCAATAATAGAAGGCCACCAAACACACACTCAGCTTCTCCTCCACACACCCCAGGTACTCATTTCCTTCCGTCCTCTCCCTGCCTCCAGCTTCCTCAGCACCACCCCTCTCACATAGCCTCCACGTACCCCAAGCACCTCATTTCCTCTCCATCCATCCCCGGGCAACCAGCCCCAAACGCTGGCTCCCCCTTGCCTGACCTACTCAGACTCTAATGCCACACACAGCCTTGCCGGATGCCCTCCTGTGCACCTGAATGCAATCCCCCCTTGCCCCCACATGTGCAGGGCTCCTTTGCCTTGCCTTTCCCCTCACCACCTAAGCACGTTCTTCCCTTTGTGATGCCAGGTGCTGACCCAAAGGCCATTGCACAAGGCCGCGCTCAGGGCTTTTCATCCACCCTTCATGGCCCAGGGCAAAGTGCCCTCTCTCATTATCATTGATTCTGGGCCCATTCCGTGGATCATCCAGCATATGCACATGGGGCTCAGAGGGTCCCACTGCATGCTACTTGCTCCACAATATTAGAGCCACTATGGTCATTTCCACACCCTGGTTGCTCAGGAAGCAGCTCACACCCTCTGCCAAAGGCTGCTGACCCAGTGATGTTTTAAGGGCTTGCCTGCCAAATTAACCCTTCCTGCCCATGCTGTGCAGGTGTGCCGAGGGCAAGTTTTCTGTTAACACGGGTTAGATTTCTCCCTCTGATGGCACCCCCTGGGTCAGTGATCAGAGACTGAGCAGCTGAGGATGTGTTAACCATCCTGGGAGACATGGGGTATACTCTATGCTGGAGCGTATAGCCACTAAAGTGACTTCTAGCTCCTTTGCTATGTCTCCATGTGGCTTCCCTAGACCAGATGGGAATGAGACAAGTTTTGCAGCTGCTACAATTTCCTGACTATGTCTAGAGACTCCAGAGCTTGTCGAGTCCTTAAAGTACCCCTAAAGTCAGGGGGAGGGAGGTGCTAGGGTCTGACGAGCTTTTAAATGGAGTTGGTCCTGGAAAAGAGAGAAGGTGTATGTGTGTCTGAGTGAGAGAGAAAAACAGCCAGGCAGAGATGAGGGGGAGTCTTTAGAATCTCTCAGGCCTTTAGGAATAATCTGACCAGCAGATAAATTTCCATCTTGCAGTGAAATGTCATGGACCTAAAGACACATCATTACCACGGGCCTAATACTGCAGCGACTCACGCTGGCTCCAGGCAAGAGCTATGGCTGCAAGATGGCAGAGGGATGCTGACTACATAATATGGATAAAGAGGACAGCCAGGCCTGAGGAAAGTGGGCGGGAGGTGGCAGGAGCAGTAAGAGGGTAGTGCTGAGAAAGGAGAGGCTGGGCTCGCCCTTGAAAGGCATCATGGCTGTTAAAAAATTGGCTTCACCCCGAACGTTCAAGTTGGCTCATCCACTTAACCAGGGTAGCTGACAGCTAAGGTAACTGAGAGACTGGCCTGCCGTCCCTGCCACGTCACCCCAGGCATCAATACAAAGGAAACACACATGGAGCTACTGAGGGGAAGGAATCAACCAGAAACCAGATGCACGTTGGGCCTACATAAAGAGATCAAACCCACTGAGTGCCACTGAGCATGTACCAGCGCAAGGACTGGGTCAAGCAGAGTGATTGCTGCTGCCAGGGCTTTCTGGTCTGTTGGGTAAATTGGTGTTTACCCCTTGGGATAGGAAGCCGTTGACACACCATGCATGTTTCTGAAATAATCCTGAAAAGGGTAGAAAACATACAAGGGGAATATTGAACTGAGATCCCGCCTCACTGTACATCTACCTTCAAAAGGGCTAAGCCAGCCTCGAGATAAGAATACGCATGACCGGATGGATAGCCACAGACAGGGGGGATGGATGGATAGACAGACAGATAACTCACTGCTATCTATAGCTGGGCATGTGTGTGTGGGAGGGGGGAAGAGAGAGAGAGAATGTGATACATATTTATGTAACAAAAACCTGCATAACTGGGTATTTATTCAATGGAGTGGAACAACTGTGGAGGAGACTGTAGCTTATTTGCCTAAACCAGACTCACCCCGGGGGCGCTTTCGACTCTTTGGTGCAGGAAGCACTAGCAGATTAAATGTGGAATGGCAGGTCCGTTTGATATTAGAGTTGGGAATTGAGCCAATTGATTGGGGGAAGATAAAAAGTTGCCCTTACCTCCATTCTTTTCTAAACATTCAGGGTTCAGAGAAGAAGATAGCCTTTCCCCACACTGGTTAGCCAACCTTCAGTGTCTTTCTGCCCCTCCCAACCTTCCCCGGCTTCCTACCATCCTTCACACTACCAGTTGCCACGTTATACCCCAGAGGTGGCTGCATTTCAGTGGTGAGTGAAGTGGCCACTGTAATTTTTCTGGTGTACATTTGAATCATCTTTTGAATATGTTTGGGCCCCACAGTCCAATTAATAATGAGTGAGCATGCCGATATCAACAGAAAGGAATAGGAATGGGGAGGAACGAGAGAGAACTTTGCAAAAAGAGTAGGTTGGTGGGTTTTTTGTCAGACTATAGAAGGGATCAGGGCACAACATTTGTATCCAAATGCGAAGGCTGGGGTTGGAGGGAAGCGGAGCTTTCGGTCAGCCATTAGAAAACGAAAATGAGCGGAAGGAGGGGCTTGTTATTTAGACACTGTCTTGGGTCTCAGGAAACCCAAGTTCAATTCCCAGCTCTGTCACACAGTTCCTGTGTGATCCTGGACCAGGCACTTAGGGCCAGATTTTGAAAGATATTTAAGTGCCTAACTCCTATAGAAATGAATGGGGGAGTTAGGTGCCCAAATAACTTTAAAAATCTGGCCCTTAGTCTCTGTGTGCCTTAGTTCCCCCTCTGAAAATGTGGATAGTGCTCCTCTTTCTCTTGCCCTTTGCCTCTTACTGTGTGTATGTACAGCCCCTAGCACAGCTGGACCCTGAGCTCAGATAGGCTAAGTATGATTATAATATAAATAATATCTATTATGATGAAGATGGGGCCAGCTGCAAAATCCATACCTGGATTTCAAACACCTCCAGCCCATGTGGGTGTCCAGCTCCATGGGTTTGCCTCTAATAAACTCACAGAACAGAGAAATACTTGGAGCTCGGCGTGATCTTCTTGGGGCACCCCACATTCAGCAGTGGTGGATTGCTGCTCATCACAGGGAGGGTAACAAGCCCCGACCTTCTCTCATCATCCCAAAGGCTCAGAAAGACACTGACCCTGTGAGGATGAGGCCCAATTCCTCCCCCACTCTTTCCTTCCTTCCTGTTGTCAGTCTCCGGTTTTATTAGTGGCAGAGGTTGGCCACAATCTCCCTTGGAGATTTCTCCCTTGTTGCTCTAATCAGCAGCTTGCAAAGGTCAGAAGTACAGGCCTGGAAGTAATTAGTGAGGAATGGGGAGACTGGAGCTTTGGGGAGTGAGTCAGGCAACGGGGCTAGAAGCTCACAGTGAGCCACCGGCAGGACCTTGGGAACAAAGAACAGAGGTGCTTGATCATCAGCTTCTTCTCCAGCCTCGCTGCTGCTACTGAATTTTCACTCCAGCTCCCCAGAGCTATGGGAAGCTGCAGTCAGAGAGGAACAGTCAGCCAGCATCCCTTCTAGCCCCAAGCCAGAGACCCAGTCACCCTCTTGTTTCCTCCCCCTCAGCTCGGGGGAATTTAAGAAAACCCTGACAGAGTCTATTAGTATTTATCCCTATGTTCCTATTGTCTGTGTTACCCAGCCTGCTGACGTTCCCAATTCCAACAAGACCAGGCTCTTAGGCCCTGCCCGCAGTGCACTCCAGCCTCAGCTAACAAGCATCCTGTTGAACCACAGCGTTCCAGGACATTGCCTTTGATCGGCACGAACAGGGATGGGCTTCCGGGCTCAGGAGCCATGTTCCAGAGCTAGCAAACTGCGCGGCTGTGTACGGTCTCGTCTGAACCATACATCCTACATGTTGTTGTTATCTGTGTTCCAGTAGCTCTAAGCAAGAGGCCCAAGCTGTCGGATTGTGCTGAACGCAAACTAAGAGGCAGCTCCTACTTTAAAGAGGTCACAGTTTAAGTACTCAATAGAAAATATCGTTAGCCCCTTTCACAGGTGGGGAACTCAGAGAGAGAGATTGGGCCAGATACTCCACGGAATAAGGCAACCTAATTCCATATCTGGCCCTAAATGACCTATCCAAAACCACACAGGGAATCCAGGGTAGAGCCAGGTGTTGCACCTACAACTCCTTTCTGTCTGCAATCCAGACAGTTTGGTCGTGTAGCGGAGGTGTGACCAAATGATGTTTGAAACCTGTTTCCAATCTGTCCCTTAAGAAAACAATCACTTTTCAGTTACTTTTTTGGACCATCTATGGAATTTCATAGAAAATTAGATCCCTGCCATAGAATTCTATAGAATGGTTAAAATATTTTTTACAGCCACAGAAGCTTAAAATTCTCGATTACATTCTTTGTTCTGGAGTAATGTCTGCAGAGCCCTGCTAGTTTAATCCCAATGAAATTCCACAGAACTCTTTTCACCTCACATTTAGGATGTTCCATGCAGAGACAAAACACACAATGGATTTCTTTTATTGCATGGTTTTGCTAGCCTGATTGATAAGGAAAAAGCCACATCCACACTGGTAAAAAGAAAACTGGTTTGAAACATGCCTTTAGCATGGTCCCCACTGTTATGCAGGATCTCGAAGCCCATAAAATTGTGGAGTGTGGGGAAAAGGAGATCACAAGCACCAAGGAGGAATTCAACACAGGTGATAAGGTGGAAAAAAACATGTGCAGTGCATCACAAGGTGGGCCTTCAAATCACACCTGTCCTGTAGAAAGGGAGGGTCTTTTGGTTCCTTTGGGTTTTTTGTTAATTAAATAAGAACTCCATGTTACTCAGTAGAATTCAACCCTCCAGACTGATGGGATCTGAAGTTCCCCAGGACAAGATTCTCAGAAGCTCATTAGTGATTTTCAGCATCCCAACTTTTGGGTGCTCTATTTGAAAGGCACCTGACTGGTACAGAGCACAGTGGATTTTGGCCCACTCCTCGCCCCCAGCACCCGCCTTTGGAACTATCTCTTGATTTAGGAAGTTTAAAAAGGTTTACCAAGCCTAGCCACGTAACTATCCGAGATAACACAATATTCATTTCAACAGTGAGCTTTTGTTTAGAGAAATGTTACACAGCAACACGCTCATAGAACTCTCTACTTAGCAAGGTTTTATCATCTGCCTGAATGAGCATCTTTACACTACCCAGGCCGTGTTGTTTCTAATGGAAAATAAGGCTCCTTTAAGATATCCCATAGGCACTAGTCCTTTTTGAAAATCTTGGCCTAAGTATCTGGCTCATGTGCATATAGTATGTACCTGGCACACATCTATACCTATGCTGTATTGGTATCTTCGTATATGCAGATGGCGTCTGTGTATATGAGATCTTTAGACTAGCTTCTTTCTGCACCATTCTCTCCTCTTCCCCTCCTTCTCTCCCTCCTCCTCTCCATCTGTCCCTAGCCTCTTTTTCTCTCCACCTTCTCCTCTCTCGCACATTTTCAGCTGCTATTTTTTACCCAACACAATTTGTGAATTAATTCCAACCCTTTCCCTCCCTCATCCCTGTTTGCCTAACTACTCCCTTCTGCAATCACCTCTTCTTATTTAGTTTGGACACTGCAGTCCATTTAGCTCTTGACTTCTCTATTAGGTCTACCACTAAGGTGTTCAGTTGTGGACATTTGAGGCTTGGGAGTTGGCCAGACCATCATATTTGTGTCCTATTAGTCACTAGATAGAGATGAATATCTTTCAGTCATCACCAGCATAGACTGGATGTGAAGTGCTGATCTAGAGGGGAAAGTCTCTCTTTCCTCTATCACCAAATCATGGAGTCAACCCGTTCCGTGGAGAGCACGGCAGGATTGTTTGCCTTCTTCTGAACTACCAGATACTGACAAGTAATTGGACTCTGTCGCCACTGTCTCTAGGCGTGACCTTGGGCAAGTCACTTAACCCCTCTGTGCCTTAATTTCCCCCACGTTCAAAATGGGGTTAATAATATTGTAATCAATTGGCTAGCATGTACGTGCATCTCTGCCTCTGCTGGATAAAACCAGCGCAAAAGAATGTGAGGCTCTGTACTATTGACAACTAATTGAGATGCATTTTTAGCCCAAAACCAAGAGATTGTGTCTTTAGAAATGTAGGGAAAGAAGAGGGTGTATCTAAATTCTAACTCTGCTGTTGCCATGGTGACCATTAAATCCTAGCTGTTGCAATAGTTGCCTGTCTCTGAGTGCTTTGAGATCTTTGGATGAAGGGCGTGATAAAACTTCAAAATATTATTGTGTTGCAAGTGTGGGCTTGGAGGGTGACATCCCTGCAAGACAAATCAAAGATAGAAGCTGAGTGGGAGGAGGAAAAGGCCTTGATTAGAAGGAAAAACACAACAACAAAAAGACCTTTAAGAACCGCAAAGTGAACAGTGAAAAATATACGCCAACTACATTGCTCCCTGTGGAAAAGTTCTTTCCAGGGTGGAAGTCTCTTTAAAGGTGTTCACACTTGGCTGGATTTACTGCTGCCCAGTATATTCCACATTAACAGCTCACTCAATAAAGAATGTTCACCTCCCTTCTTTTCTTGGCCAGCCCTTCTGAAAATTAAGGCCATCAAGCTCACCCTCTTACAGATGTATTGGGCAGAATTTACATACTCTACCTCATTTCTTAGTTGTTTTATCTTTTTATATTTGCACTAAATCAGGATCTCCCTGCAACTTCAGCTTTTATTTTCTGTATGTCTGCATTTAATGTATTTTACTGTCCAAATTTTAGTAAAAACGACTGTGCATATTGTCAGAAAATGTAATCTACTCTTCAAATGGATACGGTTTCTTCCATTAGTGCTGCAGACAAAGCCAACACAGCCCTGGCAGAAGGAAAGAGACAAGGTACCTCAAATTGCTCGATAGCGGTCCCTACAAGCTAAAATTAGCATTACATTAAAAGTTACATTTATACCAGACGTCCAACTGAGTTATTTTCCTATTACAGCAGCACCTGACATGGGGCTCCGGTGTGACAGGTGATGTATATAGAGTTTAGGGCTAGAAGGATCACCGGATCATCTAGTCTGACCAACTGTACATCACAGGCCACCACCACCAAGTACCCGCACACCAAACCGAACAACCAAAAGTAGACATAGCATTACAGCCCACAGGAGACTAGATTATTGTGTGCCCTGGGGAGAGAATAGGAGAAACCGAGGTGCACCATAGTCTGAGACCCCTGCAATGGCAGGCCAACTGATTAAGTGGCCACACAGGCCTGTTGAGAAAAACCTGGGGTCTCACTTCATCCTGTTTGCTGGGGCCCCACCCTCACCTACTTCACTTTATTTACACTGTTCCCCACTCCCTCCCTAAAACCAAAACCCAAGGTCACTGTCAATCTGGCCTAGAGAAAACATACACATAGTAAGACATAGTCCCTGCAGCAAATAGTTTTATAATCCAAACAGACAAGACAGACAAAGGGTGGGAGAGAGGAAAGCTGATTATCTCCATTTTAGAGATGGGAAACTGAGGCACGGAGAGTGCAAGTGATTTATCCAAAGACCGGAAGGGAACATGTAACTGACTTAGAAACTGAATACTGACCAGTCACTGCTGCACTACCCATCTGCAACCAGGATCAGTAGCAAATGTATCAAAATACCATCAGAGAGGCTGTTTAAAGTCCATCCACAGCTCTGGTGAGGTTCACAGCCCTGGGAGATTCAGAGACTTCGGAGAAGCAGCCCCAGTTTGGGGCGATTATATCTAAGTGACCCCAAATGAGGAACCTTTCAGGGTTCACCCACCACTACAAAAGTACAGAGGTGACTTGATGGGGAGAGGAGATGGCAGGAGGACGCCCCTTCCCCCCCCACAAGAAATCCTTCCCCGTGCATATTTTCTATAACCAACAATTACAGCTGTGAGCTAATTAAAAATAATAACCCAAGGGGAGGAAACAGAGCAGACTCTATGGAGTGGGGATGGCACTTGCAGTTGCTCATTTGGTCAGATAATATTTACTGCAAAGTGGAATCCAGCACGCACAGGAGGGAGAGAAATAGTCTGGGGGAGGCGAACAAGCTCGATGGCAGAGGAGGTGTAAATCTTAATGAGCCAGCAAGTGGGGCTGAGAGAGGAGCCACAGCAGACCAGAAACCCAGCGGGGCGATGGCGAGACAAAGGAGGGGCCTGAGGGAAGGAATAAAGAAAGAGGGTGCGGAGACAAGGAGGGCTGTTTGGGGCACAATCCAGCACAGTACAGGTGCCAGGTTAAAGGTGCTGAGCACAGGGACCCCCAAAGCCTGAGTTGCTGTGATGCTGCGTGTCCTTCCTAGCAGCAGGAGGCAGGGGCTGAGAGTTGAGCCCAGAGGTAAGTACCTTGGGGGCAGGATGAGGATCACGTCTTCTCAGACACGCCCATGCTTCACTGCACACCACCCCTTTACCCCGCACCTTGGTGAACATGACAGCCTGCCCACACGGGCTTGTGATTCACGGTCGCTCAGCGCAGAGGGCAACGCCTGGCGACGAACCTGAACTGGGCCCGGGCACACACGAGCACTCGCGGGCTCCCGGCCCAGGTGCAAACTGTTGTGTTTGGGTGTAGACAGGGAGAAAGAGAGGCTCAGAATATCCCCGGCTTTGCCTGGGGGCTATGCATTAAGGACGCACCAAAACACCCTTTCGAAGAGAACACCAAATGGCCAATTAAAAGCCTGCCTGATTCAATATCACCCTAAAGAACACTTCTTCCCGTACAGGGACCACTCAACGGAAATATATACCGCCTGCAATTCCAACCAGATGCCGTAGCTTAGGGCTGCGGGCAACAGGACTCTGCAGCAGGCCAAGGCAGGATTGATGCTACAGTGGTTAAGAAACGATGGGCTCAGCTTGTCTGTGTGAATCCCCTGGGGTAGGAAAGCTCCAAGTGTGCATGAAGCCCCTTCTCCTCCCTCGATCCTTGCTCTGGACTCCGAGGCTGCACAGACCGGAGGACGATGGCTAGGCTAATCAAGCCCTATATGGCCCAGCCTCCTATTTAAAGGGATCCTGTAGTACAAGTAGGTGATGATCTTTTGTGGACAGGAGAACAGCGTTCAGAATTCCCACTGGTTCGCGTCTCCCCGAAGAGTGGGACAAAACTCTGTTATATTGTGTCTCACTTCCCTATATGAAGTTCCCACTGAAGAGGAAGGAGGGATGGATGAGAGGGGTTTCACTGGAAATATGAGAGGTGAGGCAGGACTGACTAAACCTCAGCAGTTTTGCTGCTTTCCATGAGAAGAGCCTGAGGTCTGGTTTTTACAGGCCGGGGTCTAAGAACTCCACAGCACGGAGAAGAATGCAGTGTTCTCTGCACTGAAGCATTCATGGGCTGTGGGGCAAACAATGGGGAAACACCACTTGGGTGTCCCTCCATGCAGACCCTGTGTTTTGAGACAACTTGGTGTTGCCAGTTCTCCTGATTTCATTGTGTTCTCCGGTTCCCGGGGCCAGATGTTGCATGAGAATCTCCATTTTAACCTCTTCTTGAGGTTCTGGCTGCTCTTGTCCCCACACTTCCACATTCATGCGCACCCCACCCTTGGCCTCACCAAGTCGTGAGATCTCCTCGTCAGCCTTCTCCTGGCACTCACCGAGATGGCCGTCCATCTCACCAGGACAAGGCGTCTGGCTGAGGCTGCTCTGCGCCCGAGCCTAGAATGAAACAGCCCTGTAACCTGTGTTCTGCGAGCCCAAGTCAGCTGACACGGGCTTTTAACTGCAGACATACCCTTGGGACCGCAACCAGGTCAAAGCCTTATTGTGCCCAGTGCTTTACAAATACATGGCAAATGACATCCCATTTCTTAAACAGGGCGTTCAGTGTAGCAGTTAGAGATGAGAGTCTAGTTGGGACCCCTGGGCTCTATTCCTGTCTATGCCGCTGTCTCTTCCTGTGACTTTGGGTGAGTCACTGGACCGCTCTGTGCCTCAGTTTCCCCCATCTATCAGATAGGATCAGACTGGTTTTCTGACCATGGGGTGGAGTTCTGAAGCTCAGTTCTTTAATGTCTGCCAAGCGATTGGAGCCCCGCTGATGAAAAGTGCTACCTGTGGGCATAACATTATTATTTATTATATGCACCCATTTGTGTGGCCTTTAGGCGTACTTGCAAAACAAAGAGTGGCATAAATGATCACTGGACAAGCCAGCTGCCGACACTGGATGCTTAACAGAAGAAACATGCACTGCAGCTGGGAGCGCTGGGTCTCAGGAGGGTAAAAGAAAAAGAAATCCATCCACCCGCCCTCCTCCTGCAGTCATTTTTCCTCAGCTGCTTCACACGCGGATGGATCACACACTGAAGGCAGGAAATCTAGCAGCCTGTTGGACAGATGGGGATCAGTTCCAGCATCAAAGACTCTCCATGCCTTAAAGGGGAGACCCCATAGTTCAAATCTAGGGGGCGTTAGCCAAGGCACCTCAGCTGGCAGAGCGGTGCTGGAGAGAGAGGATGGTCCCTTCAACAGGCAGAACCCTGTTCACCTAAGGCTTAGCCCAAACCATGTTTGTCTTTGAGATTGTCCCTTTAATTGCCATCAAAGATCATAGACCCTCCTTCTGGGTCTCCTCCTTTCACAGCTCAGCTCAGTACGCAATGTATGGAAACATAAACCTCCCCAGAGCTTCTGGCCCATCATATAGGGGCAAGGGGTGGGGACCAGAGAGGAAAGGACAAGGGACAAAGAGCTAGCTGGACAGCTCCTTCCACACCACCCAACAGGCTCCAATGGCTCCTGGGCAGACTGGTAGCCCCAGGTATGTTCACTGACTGACACAGCAGAAGCCAGGGTGTTTTATAAAACCAAAACATGTCATCAAGTACTGTGTGCTGCTCCCTCCCAAATCTACCCAGGCCTGGGGCTCCATTTCAATCCCCCTCCATACCAAGAACACTCCCCCCATCATGCCTGGGCACCTTCCCTTCCCCCTTTATACCAGGAGCACATCCCCCTATATTTTCCCCATGCCAGGGGCTCCTTTCCCCCTTCCCTTATGCTCGGGGTCCAACCCCAGTTCAGGGGATCAGCATCTCACCATGCTATTGACAGCAGCGGACACTAGAGCAAGGCATGGGAACGCACGTGAGCAGCTGGCGTTTGCATCAGTGAGGGTTTCACAGTCCCACGTTGGGTAAAATAACCCAGGCACAGGCAGTGCAGCCCACACACACCGCCGTTCTGCAGGGTCTGTCAGCCCGACTGGGCGGCTGTGTTCAGGCTTACGGAGGCTTTATATAACCCAATCGTAATGGAGGCCTGCTCCTTGCATTATTCATGCCCCTGCTACAAAGAGGATGGATGGCATTTGCCATCCTGGATCAAACTTTAGGTCCATTTAGGCAGCTTTGCTGCCTCCAGCACAAGGCCAATAGCTCATGCTTTATAGGAAAGGGGGAAAATATCAATCATAACATATGTCGCTAATTGAGCAGTGAGTGGAAACGAAACCAAACACAAAACAACAACTAACCCTCCTAGCTCCTGAAATCAATCAGCTTACTCCCTACAGCATGAGACTGGAGATGTGTTATTTTGTATTCCATTCTGTTATCCAGCACCTTTCATTCCCTTTGAAACCCTCTCATTGCTCTTGGACATAATGGCCCTGGCTGTAACCCCACTGGGCTTCAATGCAATTACACGGGGGAGAAGGCTAAAATCACCTAAGAAGAAGCCTGAATGACTACTTGTGGCTTGGCATGACCCCCCCCCCCCCTCTCACACACACACGCACACGCACCCCTCTCTCTCTCATACACTCACACACACACGGTCTCTAGAGAAAAGCAAGGAAAGCAGCTAACACACACAAACCTTTCAAACATCTCACCAACTCGAGGGCAGTTGGAATTGCAGGAGCGCTCAGCATGAGTGTAAGTCTGCTGTTTGAACAGCTAGAGAGCAGGAAGGCCTGAGAACTGAGAGAAGCTGATGTGCTTGATTCCGAGCCTCTAGAGGGTGGAAAGAGAAAATACATAAATTCTCTTTCCTTACTATCTGCATTGAGTTGTCTGCATTCATATCATGATGGGTGAAGCACAGAGAGTTTGGTGGTTGTTGAGATAAGCAAACAAATACATAGGAGGAGCGGGTCCTCTGTAGTGTCTCAGGTCTATTCTCTTTATGATCAGGACAGAAGAGCTTTTGCATCTTGCAAAATTTCATCATGTCTGCTTTGAACAGTAGAGAAAAAGACATGAACAATGTTGGGTGATGGAGGGAACAAAACAAGTTCAAACCCCCAGAAAGGTTTAGTTTCAGTTGTGCTCTGGGTAAATTGTCAGTAAAGGGCTCATCCTGTCCAAACTAGTTTATCAGTCCCCTCTTTATGTGGACACTCATTTAATTCAATTGGTGTTTGTCAGTAAAGATGAACCCAAATTGCAAAGTCTGGTTTCGAGCCTGAACGTCTCCATCATACCTGGTTTTAGATACAGCCTGTTACAGAGATGGGATGAAGCACCAAGTTCAGATCTGGATCCAGAGGTCCTCACTGCTCAGGTTCATTTGGATTCAAGGGTTTGAATCTGGCTCATCTATATTGCAAAATTGAACCCAATGTGCTAGAGACAGGCCCTCAGAGCAGGGTTTACCCACAATTTTGAAATGGTGCTGAACATGCCTTGGTCTGAACTGCATATGTAGTGCCAGTTCAGTTGCATCTATTGCCAGCTATTTATTGCAGTAATACAGTCCCCATCGCTATAGCACCTGAGTTCCTCATAATCTGAAATCCTCACAACATATTTTCTCCATTTACAAATGCGAAAATGAGGGCCAGAGTGACTCAGGCCTGAGCCTTAAAGAGATGGATGTTAGGTGTCAAAATACCTTTGAGGATCTCAGCCTAAGTGACTTGCCCAAAGTCACACAGCGAATCGGTGTCAGAGCGGGGTATTGAATTCAGGTGTCCTGAGTGCCACGCTAGTGCCCTAACCACGGGACCATCCTGCCTCCGAGCAACAGAAAAAATTCCCAGTGCAGACAAGGCCATGCACATGCAAACATTCTTTATGTTCAATGTATCATATGCTAATGGACAGCACTTCTACCAGAGATGCATCTCCACATGGAACACCTTTGGGAAGCCCAGCTGGAACGTAGCTCCCAAATTCAGTGGTCCTGATGGACAGGGTCATTTTCTAAATGATCTCCCCAGAGCCTGGCAAGGTGTTTGTGGGAAGCACAAGCAGATGCTGTCACAGCAGCTGGGGCTGTTCATCGCTGGGTGAACATGTCACACAACATGTCGGGTTATAGAGCTCCATTATTCACTTTCCGGTTCTGCATCTCCTTGAGCACATTTCTATTAAAGCCAGCATTTGTCATGTTAAGCAGCTGCTGCAACATAGAGCGACACCGTCAAAAAATATGAGCTTTCCAAACTGGTGGCATTTGCCTTTTAATGTGTTTTACTGTTTCCCTCCCCTTCCCTTTACAACTATTTTTGTTATTGGACTGGATGTGCACAGAGGCTTGTCCAACACTGGCCAAGAAATATGCTAATAATTGAACGTGAATACGGAAGACCCTTTTTTGTCTGTCTTTGTTATCAATACCTGGCATTCCCGGAGTGCCTTT
Organism: Mesoclemmys tuberculata; assembly: GCA_007922155.1. Lineage (NCBI taxonomy): Eukaryota > Metazoa > Chordata > Testudines > Chelidae > Mesoclemmys > Mesoclemmys tuberculata. Next base: position 8,073,804 of record ML675648.1, on the reverse strand, counting down.
CAGCAGATGTCATCAAAGCACAAATACTAACCCTACTCACTGAGAACTATTAGCCTTGCTTCTCAGAGGGAGAACGGAGGCTTGGAGAAAATGAAGTGACTTGGCCAAAATCATACAGTGAAGTCACTGTGGAGAGATCAGGAAGGGAACCCAGGAGCCCTGATGCACATTTCCTTGCTTTAACCTCTAGACGTCCTCCTCCAGCTGAAACTAGAACCCAGGAATCCTGACTCTCCCTCTATTGCTCTAATCAGTAAATTTACAATTCATTCCAGGAGGCCTAGAACCCAGAAGTTCTGACACCACACAAAACTACAGCTAGGATCCAGGAGTTTTAACCTGCACTTGCTTCAGCTGGGAATTCCACACCCAATTCCTTTTAGAAAACATTTATAACCATATTCCTCCCCGATCAGCTACAGGCTGAGAGAAATAAAGCGACCTACACGCCCTATTTATTTCCTCTTAACAGGAACCCCAGGAGTTGAGATATGAAACAAAAGAACCCAGGGCCCCACTGCTGACCACAGGCTCCGGCTGGCTTGCAGAACCCTGGGTGATTATTTTATAATAGCTGACGGTATCTGTGATTTAATGCAACTGCCAGAAATTAGCAAGGACTCCATCGACAGCACCCTAGTCACTCACAATAACAGGCTAATAAATCATCCCCTAGTGCTCCATGGGATTTATGATTCTATTTTAGAGAGGCAAAACACAAATTTGGCTGCTTTCCTGGATTTATTTCTATTTGTATTTTTAATAATGCAAATAAATAAATACATTTAGGATGCTGTGGCTCTGTTGCCAAAAACAGCATGGATGGAAGCTTCCCCTGTGTGAAAGCCCCTCTCTATTTCCCCACCACCACCAACCAATTAAACAGGAAACAAACAATTCTGAGATGCCACAAAGGAATTCTTCTGAACACATGGGGTGAAATCTTGACATCAGTGGGAGTTATACCATGGGAGGCTTGGAGTTCACCCAGGGTATTTATTTAGCATGTGAAGGTGGTTTTTTGCTACTTGATCAACTAAAAGATCCTCCTTCTCTTGGCAGCCATGCATAGCTAGCTGCTTTTTTGCACACATATGTGCAGACAGACAGACACACACAGAGAATCTAATCTGCCACACAATATGGCTAAAAACTCCCAGTCATTAATAGCCCCATATCACTGACACGCTTCAAAATACGAGAAGGAGAAGCTTCCCTCTAGATCTAATCGCTCTGTTTTAGCAAGCTGAGCTGCTTTCATAGAGCTGAGTCAATAACTGACTTTTTGGTTCAGTGACCAAACCAGGGGAAAAAACGTTTTGGGTCGACCCAAAATGGACTTTCAGGGCAAATAAAAGTTTTTTTAACTCAAAACAAAATTTGTGTTTGTTTTTGTCATTTCATTTTCAGGTGTTTTTTACCCTTTTGTTGTTGTTTTTTTAAGGCAAACTTCAAAGCAAAAAAGCTTTTTAGAAACAAAGCCGAAAACGTTCATGTTGATAGACTCAAAATGAAATGCTTCAACCTTTTTGAAAAACATTTTTCCTTTTCTTTGGCTGAAACCATTGGCTGAATTTGACCTGAATTCACAAATCATTTTGGCTGATCCAAAACTGCATTTTTTGGTGGATAAACAATTCACCTGAAAAAATTTGCCCAGCTCAAGTCTAACTCTTCCACTGAAGACAGGGGCAATCAGTGCTGACCAGGAAGAGCCTGACTATCTTTCATCTCTGTCTCTTCACAACCAGGCAAACTAATGCCCATGTGCCACTAATCCAGAACACACACAGAGCCCTCTGCAGGTTCTCTCAATTCCACTAGGCAGGTCTGTCTGACAATCCCACTATTTACTGGTGCTTTATATAACCTAATCATAATGGATTCCTGCTCCTTACATTTTTACATTCCTTTTACAAAGACAGAAAATGGCATTTACCATCCCAGATCAGACTGTAGGTTCATCTAGGCTAGTATCCTCCCTCAGGTAGCGTTAGAGGGAGGGGACAATATCCAACACAAGACACTCAGATAATGGAGCAGTGAAGGATGTAAACCAAAAAAACCCACAAAAACCAACCAGCCAACCAACCAAAAACCCCAGACAAACAACTTCCTAGCCCCTGAACGTCTTCAGCTTATGCCCTGAAACATGAGAGTGGAAGCAAGTTATTTTGTACTCCGTTCTGCTATCCTGCACAATACATTCTCTTTTAAAACCTTCCGTTGTTCTTGGACACAAGGGCCTAACAGAGCCATGGTGCAACTCTGTAATGGAGTTATGTCAAGTTTGAATACGACTCTAGAGAGGGCTAAGACCCCCCAACAGGAAGCCTGGATTCCTACTTCTGGCTTGACTTGGGCTTATTTTCACTCCTATGCATGCATGCACGCGCAAACACATGCATACACAGTCTCTAGAGAGAAACAAGGAAATCAGCTAACAAATACAAGCTTTTCAAACATCTCACTGACTGGAGGGCGGTTTAAATTCCAGGAGAGCTCAGCCTGAGTGTAATTTTACTGTTTGAATAGCCATAGAGCAGGATGGCCTGAGAACTAAGGGAAGCTGATGTGCTTGATTTTGGGTCTCTAGAGGATGGAAAGAGATAATCCAGACATTTTCCTTCCTTTCAGTCTGCTTTTACTTATCTGCATTCAAACTGAGATGGGTGAAGCACGGAAAGTTTGGTGGCTGTGTTGAGATAAGCAGCCACACATCCAGGACTCATCTCCCAACTTTCTCCCTACTAAACAAGCCCACATGTGATAAAAATACAATAAGCCATAGTTGCACAACTTGCGGTTTATGGTGCAGCTAGAAGAATCTTTTTTTTCAAGATTTCAGTACCCTCTTATGCCAGCTGTTAGACCAGATATATACAAAACACAGCCAATTTGGCGAGGTGGGGGAGAATTAGCATGTTTTAACTCTGAGTTCATTTAGACTTAGACTTGAGTTTTGGCGGGTCTGTTTTGTTTTATTAAAACCTTGTCTATCCCTCGTTCAGATGGCCAATTAGCTTTCCCCAAAGATGTCTGACAAGCAGATATGACCCTCTGCTGATTTCCCCGTCAACCCGAGCTATGGTTTTGATGCAGCCTGTTGAGAGATGGGTCTGATCCACTGCGCTCTACTTAGGTTCCAACTTCTCCAGGTTCATGGATCCAAGGGTTTGGAATCAGGCTCCTTTCTATTGTGAGATAACCTCTTTGGCCTCCTTCACTACAACTGACCCTCCAAAACAAAGACACAAGGAGTGGGAAGGTGCTTTTACTTGTTTTAAGTAATAAAAAAAAGCTGGAATAACAGATGTATTCCTGACTAGTATTTTATACTCAAGTCTTAGTACCTAACATCTAGTCCAACCAGCAGACACTTCAATGCAAATTGGATCGTGTCCTAAGTGCTGTGTCTATGTAAAACGCTTTAAGCATCCTCAGCGTATTCTAGCTTTCAAATGGCGTTACAGTCAGAAAAGTTATTTTGCATAGAAATGCAAAAAGTGATTCTGGGTGACCCTTGATCATGAAGCCAGACACTGGTCACCTTGACAGCAGGTGCAGAATGACAACTGAAGATGCTTTCAGTAGATTGAAGGGACACTGGTGTTGCTTACTCACTAGATTGGATCTCAGTGAGAAAAAAAAAATCTCAATGGTTATAGATGCCTGGTGCGTCCTGCATAATATCTGTGAGGCCAAAGGGGGAAAAGCTGCCATAAGGGTGAGGGCGGAAGTGGAGCGTCTGGCTGCTGTTTTTGAACAGTGAGACACAAGGGCCATTAGAAGAGCTCAACAAAAATCTGCGAGGTTACGTCAAGCTAACTTGGTAGTGCAGACCAGGCCAAAGACTCAAAAGCAGTAAGAACGCTGAGAGATGAAGGGTTATTTTTAATCAGTCATTTTGCAGACCACAGGCTACACTTTAGCGGAAAATCACTCTGTCTAACCATATTATTACATTCCTTACAAGCCCTTTCTTTTAGGAAACAAGGAGAGTTTCTGTTGCCTGCACTACATAATGAATCCTACCACGAGAAGCATGGATTCAACTACCCGAGACGTTTTATTTTTAAATAAAAAAATAATCAATATGGGATTAGATGGCTCAAGGAATTGGTACCATGGCACAGAATAATGCATCTCTAGCTCGCCCCATCTGAACACACTTATGCTGGTGCTGACTGAGGGCTATTAACAGCTTATGACTGGTTTGGTGACCTGAGAGAAATAAATAGGGCATCTTAGTTTAGTTCCAAGCAGCCACATGGCTAAAAGACGGTATGGTGTAGTGGACAGAGCATGGTACAATCAGGCAGGAAGCCTAGGTTTTAATCCTAGCACTGCCCTGATATGCTGTAACACTTTAAACCAGTCACTTCCCCTCATTGTGCATCTCTTTCTCTTCCCAGCCTGCATTTATAAAGTAAACTCTTCAGGGCAGGGACTACATTGTACTCTGTGTACGTGTAATGTCTTGTACAATGGAGGCCTAGTATCGGCTGAGGTCTGTAGGTGCTACTGGAATCCAAAAAAGAGAGATGGTTGAAAAACAGGAAAATGATTTCATGACTATTTCTGAAGTTGAAGTTGCCACAAGGTTTGAAATGGCCCCATGTTTCATTTTCGGTGAAATTTTCCATGATACTTTTAACCAAAACTTTTATTGTCGTGGTCTCAGATCCGTGTGTGTGCGCAAAAAAGCTCAACTATCTTCATGAAGAAAACATGATATTTGGTAATCACAAGATTTAAGAGAAATGATTTCAATAAAAATTTTGGTTGGATATATCACAGAAAACTTCACAAAGAAAAAGGAAAATGTTGATCATGTTGGTGATGGCTAAAACTTTCATTTTTTTAAAGGCCATTTTATTACTAACTCACTCCCCTCTTTGACTAAAAAGTTCCCACCGTCTCTACAAGTAAACAATAATAAACAAACAACCTCTGGCATTAGCACTAACTGAAATCCTTGATAGCAACCGCAACAGAGCCCCGAAGTTGGATGGACCCTAGTGGTTGAACTTCTGCTAGATTACATCCAAGATCAGGGTTGAAGCTAATTGACTGGATATCTTAGAAGCAGCTTGCACTGACGCTATTAATTCTGGATAGAGTGAGAGACTGGTGAAAAAAGTGAGTTCTTAACTCAAGCTGGCTAATATAAAGTAAAATCCTAGAGATGCCACAGTGCTTTGTAATGTTTACGAACTAGCAGATTGAGTTAAAAACTACGGGAGAACCTAGGGTTTACCTTTACCTGCTAACGCAAGTTAAGAACACACTTTTTTCCCCTAATGAAGACAAGGCTTTGCAAAGCTTTCAGCAGCACCGTATTTAAGAACACGGAGTTCTATAAAACCCCTGTGCGAGGGGACTGGATCAGAAGCCGGAAGGCTGCAGTCTCCGCCGCTGCAACAGGTGAAGTTAGTTGTCCATATTGCAGTTAGCGTGGAAGTAAGGTGAAGGGAAGAGTGCAATGAAGTCAGCACCCATTCCTGCCACTAATCCAGCCTGTGGAACAATCCTCAAACCAAAATGCCCACCTGGGCTCTGGGAGGCATCTCTGCTAAGCATGGGCTGGAACAGCCAGGAACAACAGCATCTCGTTCCAGCCGGAGTAAGCTGTTGGGGCACTTGGCATAGCGCTGACGTGCGTTAAGAAGAGTACTGATGTGGAGCACTCAGTGCCAAATTAGGATGGCTTTCGAATGAAGCTGTCTTTACAGTCTTGCAGCAGCTGCTGGCAGGCCACTGCCCTCCTCAATCACCATTCAGAGTAAAGCACAGGCTGCCGTAGCAACTGCTCCCCAGCTGACGCAGAGCACCCCCAGCTGTCGCTCCAGCCGAGGGGAACTGCCGGCTTTGCTGCGCAGTCGCCAACTCTCAGGGGAGCCACGTTAGCACACCAGGTAAGCTGATCAAAACCTTGCCCAGGGCCTAGTTCATAGCCTCCCTGCGAATGCATATTTTATCACTGGATCGTTCATTTCCCAAGTCCCTGAGTCTCCTCTTTGAGTGTCCGGGAGAATTCAGCAGCTTAAGGGAAACTGGTTTCATTGCATTGACTTTTCAATAAACGAGGCCATTTAAAAAGTGAGGGGGAAGGAGGTTAAGTTTTAAATGCCTAACTGGGATTCCCATCCATTACCACCTACTCTGCAATCATTGGCTCACCACAGCCAGCCCTTCTGCAAGGAGCCCGCCACATTGATTTCTGTGCTGCCCCGGGAAATGCATGATGCTAAATTAGGCACAAAGAACTAGGCACCCGGAGCCATAAATCCCTGAACTGGGCACTAGGAAATGTGAAAACCTGGTGCCAGAACCAGGAACTGGAGCCAGCGAATCTCAAAGAGGGAGAAAAGAAACAACAACAACAGATTTTGATTTTTTAGCATCTTTTAACTGAGAATCCCTGAGGACCTTTGCAAATGGTTTTTAATAAGTTCTGTCAACGATCTTGAGTCAGCTGGCGCAGAGAGGTGAAGTGACTTGACCCCGGCCACTTCGAAAGGCAACAGCAGAAGCACGGATGGAACCCGTAAATCTTGACTTTCAGTCCTGTGCTTTAACCAGCAAAGTAGGACATGAGAACTGTAAATGAGACAAGGAATCGGAGGCGAGGTCTATTGTTGGACCTAGGAACTACCGAGCCTGGAAATGGGAGTGAGAAGTTGTCATCATCAATACACACACAGAGGATCAGAAGCGAGGAGAGATCATGCTTTAGAGTCAGGTCTTACAAGGTTTTTGTGTACATCGACAGTACCCCAGAGGTTCAGTATAGATCAGATAAACATCCGGTCTTTTTTGTGCCTAACCAAGCCGCAGAGCTGAAACTATTGAGGTTCACCCATTGGTACGGTGGAGGAGATATGAATGGAAGACAAAGAACTTTCCATGCTCTACACACAGCAGTCATTTCTCAAGATACCTTTGGAGGCAAGGGGAGAAATCTGCTCCTCCAGGGAAGCACAATGCCATTCACTGATCAGTGGCTGGAATGTGCTGATATTTACGAGCTAGGCAGGATATTTGTGTTTTTGTTTTTACTTTATTGTTATTCTTTTTTTAACTGTGGAGCGATTTTATTAATATTAATAAACCCAGCAGAAAGGGCTAATTTCCTCCATCATTTTACTAATTAGCTCGATTGAATTGTGAGGATCATCTGCATGAGTAATGATTCCCCGTGCACTCACTTTGCTGTTCTGCTTCTGCTCGGAAAAGGAAGCTGAGAGACCTGAATCCTGCATGGCCGCCCCTGTGCAACCAGATATCAGAGGCAGAAGGAAGTTCTCAAGCCACTGGATTCCCCCACTTCTCTTATGAGAACTAGAAGACTCTCCCGCAAGCTCAGAAGGCCATCTCATTGAAAGAGCATGGAGAAAGACCAGGTGGGTCACAGACTTTGCAAGATCACATCAGACAATGGACAAGACATGCCCAGTGCTCGCCTGGAATTCGAATGCAATGACATGCACATTACAGATAAGGATTCCTCGCATCTCTGATCACCGAGAGTGTGGAATTAAGATACAGAGGGTAAAATCCTGACCGTACTCAGAGTTTTGTTACTGGCTTCAACGCAGCTGGAATTTCTCCCCATGCCTCAGTTACAGCACAAAGAAGCAGCAGACCCCCCTGCTTTTTGCAGAACTGACTCACTGCTCCTGCGGGTCCTGCCCATGGCATATCAGGTCACGTGTAAGAGCTTGTTCAGGGGTGACTGCTAGTTCCACAGCTCAGGCCAGGGACAGGAAAGAGGGCTTTCCAGATTACAAAACCCGAATGACTTTTTTAATCCCAGAGACAAGGTGGGGGAGGTGATATCTTTTATTGGACCCACGTCTGTTGGCGAGAGAGACAAGCTTTCAATCCTACGCAGAGCAGGGCCCACAGTCTTTATCCTTCCCAATGGCCTAGAAAGACCTCAGGAAATACCCAGTGAAATGGGTATTCTCCGTGTCCTGTGGAAATACTCTACGCTGTATCATGCACAGCATCAGAGAGGGCCCACCTATACCACTTACATGGGGGTGTGGACTAGGAGTGCCTAATCCACACCTCCTTTCTGCAGGGTAAGCACCAGAAAGGGGCACTGGTACAGAGTGGTCTCTAGCATGGCCCTGGTGAGAGCTGCTGCACACACTAGTGCTTGGTGGAGACCCATCGGCCTTTAAAAGCTTTATGACATCCTTGGAGTTGATCCATTTCCCTGCAGCTACGGCACATTGATGGGCTCACGCTAATGAAGCTTCCTACCCTCTAACGACAAGTCACGCACGAGTCTTTCTGATAGGATTATATCACTCCCCCTTCTCTGCCTTGCACTTCTTCCAAATTCCCCTCCTTCTGGTAGATGCTTTTACACATCCAAGGCCCCCGTTCCCCAACCACAGGATATGAGCAGCTCCCTCTGCACCCATGTGCCTCTGAGCTCCAGTTGCCTGGGGAGAAAACCAGGAAAAGGAGGAAGGTCTCTCTGTTCCTCAGTTATTGCACTAACATAAAAGAATCGCCACAATACCGGCCACCTAGCTGGCTGCAGGGTAAAGGCTTTTTCACAGCTACCTCTGTCCGTTTTGTGCTCATCTCTCCTAACCCTGGAAAATCCCCTTCTGCCAGTGGCATAGTGCATCAATTGTTTTTCTTCATCAGATGTAAAGTGTAGTGGAGAGAGGTTAGGTTATCAAAGGCTCTTATGCACTGAAAAGACTGCCTGGATCATATCTGTATTCATTTTCATGACCTCAATGTACAAGTCACTAATAGAACACAATCTGCTAATTAAATTTCACTCAATATGGCAATTTTCACCTTAGATTAGCTGTGTCTTTGCACATTTTTGCCACCAAAGTACTAACAACACCTTATTTACCTTGTAATGAATTCTGTTAGGCTTATCCTTCAATTCGAGATATTAACGAGCATAAATGAGAACAATGTGAGGGGAGGGGGAATAATTCCAAAAGGATGGAAACTGCAATTTTTTCCCTTTATAGTGCTGGCGAGAGGCAGCTCCAGGGATCAAAGTCCTTGATTTAACCACATATGAGGGCAGCAAGCTCCTCCCATGCACCAGCCCTAACTTGGAGGGAACCACACCTTGGGGTATGAGAAGAGGCCAGTTTGCAGTGTCCACTCAGCTTCTGCTGAAAAAGCCAGATGGCTGTGTTTACCTGTGTGTAACACTGCCTCTAGTGGATGGAATCACGGCTGCTTAACCATGCATGTCCAGCCCTACGTGGCCAAACAAACAATTGCTAACTGCCTAACTCATCAAGAAGTTCTCAGGTTTCTTACAATATAGGTTTCTTTGCAAAATAAACTAATCTGTATGTATTGAAATTCAGGATCTAAGTTTCAAATGTGTTTGCATGTGTTGGGCCAGAGAAAAAGAGTCCTCTGGACATGCAAATAGGCCCGTGCAGCTTTCTAGAAGCCTGGCTGTTGGGCCTGCATCGGAAAATAGGGATCACATTTCAACTATTTTGCAAAGGAAGGAAGGAGGTGGGAGAGGCATCCATCTTGATTACGGATCTCAGCAGGATGTGACTGTTGTCTGAAGTTCCCGGTGACTGGTTATCAGATGGATTCTTTGGGCCCAAGCTGCAAATTTCAAATTCAGATCTCACTGCCATGTCCCTTTTGACTCTCTTTTCAGAGTCAGTGGTTTCTGGCATCCTCCCACAGCCTCTTCCGTTCTAAGGGCTTGTGTTCCAGCCATCCTTTCTCAAGCCTCGAAACCTTGGCTTTCAAGGGTAGGCAACACAAGGTGCTCCCTTCCAGAAGAGGCCAGGCATGATATCTCAGCAGCACAAATGTGTCCAGCTTTGCATTAAACTGAGGCTCATCCGTCTTTCGTCCCAAATAAGAGTCTAGTCCAATAGACACACGGGATCAGATCCAGCCCTGGCTGACCTCAATGGAAGTTCCACCTACTTCCAACCAGGGCTGCATCTGGTCCATGGCATCGTAAGAGCCAACCACATGGAGGGGGGGCAAAAAATCAACAACCAATCCTACTATTCTGCAGAGTGGCTTTTTTCCTTTTCCTTGCAAGTTACATGTATTTTCATAGTTATAATTGGCTGAAGCAACATTGACATCCAGTGGCCGATTAGATTAATCGCAATATATCTACACAGCATTTTCTCTGGGGATGGAGAAAGGAACCAAGCTCTTTGATCAGGACAGAACTCTGATTTGGAAATGAATTGGAGTGCCCCTAACATTCCACCCATCTCCATCCACCACTACCCCTGTGTCGGGTCTAGTTCAATGGCCACGCCAACAGGAGTGCATTTGTGTCACTGCTGTGTAGTTGGTGCGGGGTGAGGTGGGGGGCGAAATCACTTTTTAATGTTGTGTTATTCATAAAAGCCCCTTAGAAGCTGGAAACTATTAGAAATGGCTCCTCAGTTGGAGTGAAGTCGCATGACACAACATGAGGACCTAGCCCCACGGCTTTGCTTTCCAGTTTTCCCTTTCCATTGGGTTGACAGGGGCTGGATGCTCAGCTGGTGTAAACTGGCCTAGTTCTGTTAACGCCTATGGAACTACACTGATATACACCAGCTGAGGGACTGGACCAGTTTGTTTTCTCCCTCCCGTGTTCCTAAACAAGTCGGGAACCAGCACCGCTGCCTTTCAATCAGTTCCTCGTCTATTCGCCAGCATCGTGTAAGACATCAACTGCTCTGGCAGCAGTGCTAGTCTGTAAACAGCAGACAGAGACTGCAACAAGAGCAGCCATGTACTGGATATTTACATGGCGCACTGAAAAGTGGCTTGGAAACACACAGATGCCACAACGTGGTGAAGAGAAAATGCTGCTTCTCTAATACAACGGGCAGTTAGTGCCAGAGATCGGGGGAGCCTGTGCTTCTAGAGGAGGGGGATGTGATGCTCTGACCTGATCGATAGCTCAGTCAGCAGAGCATCAGACTTTTAATCTGGGAATTTAGGGGTCATGCCCTGTTCAGATAACTCCTGTTTTGTGCCTTCGTCAGCAGCTTCGTCATGCCTCTGATCATACTAGTTCATAATCGACTCATCGTTATTTGTGCTACCCCGTCTGGTTGTTGTATCCCCGTGTTGTCCGCAATCCTATCCTTGACTGTAAGCTCAAGGGGCAGGGATCCCTTGGTGATGTGTCTGTACATCACCTAGCACAAGAAGGCCTCTAGCTGCTACCACAGTACAAATAATAAAAATCCTATGATTGCCATGAAGTTCCAAGTGGAGGGTGGTGCGCAGCATTGTGACAGCTGTGAAGTCTTGCTGGCCACGGACACCTTTACAATACTCAGTACTTACATGCTGCTTTTCATCTTCAAGGCACTGTACAGATATTAACTAAAGCCATACAACTCCCCTGTTGGGGGGCATCATGGGCCCCATTTTACAGATGGGGAAACAGAGTCAGAGAGAGGAAACTAGGAATTCAGTGGTAAGAGTGGTGATCGGCACTAAATCGGTTCTTAATCCCCCGTTTAGACATGTTGTAGAATTTTAAGAACGGTCATTTCTATATTTAAATGGGGCATTTAGAATCCAGACGCCTCTTCAGCGGATTAAATCTGGCACTCAGGCTATTCCTTACATCCATTTTTAAGATTCTCCCATTTCCTCCCTCCTCTTTTTTTTTTGTTAAAGAATGCTAAGGAGTTTATTGCACTGCACAATTAAATATTGATTGGAAATTCACCCCAAATATATTTCCCCTCCAATCTCTACACCTTCATGGGGAGAATGTCAAATTCTCTTTCCTAAACTGTCCCCAGCCAGTACTTAATTTCATTAGGACCCCAGCCTTGTGGTTCAACTATTTTCCTTACTCCTGTAGGTTTAATTAGATAACACTTCCCTAGAAATTATTTATAGTCAAGCTTGGGAGCTATTGTGAGTCCGAATGTAAATAAGACTCAAAGAGGAATTCCCAGAGTACCCCTGTGGCTGGTGAGCCGCTCACTTCGTTCCATTAGTGCCCGTCCCAGCACTCCTGTTTAACACAGACTTCCATGGGTTTTATGGCTGGAACTCACGCTATTATAAAAAGAAAAAAAAAGTCCAGGCGTGAATTCCTAATTAAACTTTTGATACAAGACCACACAAAGGACAAGTTCCACAAGGTCAGAGCAGAACCCACTGGAGTGTGGAAGGAAATTGATTTTTCTAGGGAGGGAATGGAGAGAGAGAGCGCTGACAAAAACCTTCCTGAAATGTACCAGGTGGACTTCCATCCAATCAATTCAGCTTGCAGTCACAACACTTCTGCACACGTACATGGCAGCATTCATCTGAGGCCTGAGGTGCACACCAGTTTGCACTAGGTTTCACCAAAAGGGTGTTTTAAACTGATTTATTTCAATCCTTGAGAACAGTGCGGACCCTCTTAAATCATTTTAAATATGGTTTAAATCAACAAACTAGATCAATATTAGCTATTTTAAACCAATTTGACTGTCTCCACCCAGGGGTAAGCACTGGTTTAAATAAAGTGATTTAGAAAAATACCTTCATTTTAACAGGCACAAGTTTGGGCATAGACCAGTCCTGAAGATCCCAAAGTTCTTTACAGATATTATTGACACAAGGTTTTGAATACGTCCAGAAGGTAGGTAGACATTACCATCCGAATTTACTAAAGGGGAAACTGAGGTACAGAGCTGTTAAGTAGGATCATCCCTGCCTAAATCACTAGCAGTACACAAAGCGCTGGGAATGGAGCTTAGGAACCCTGACTTCCCTTACCTGCTCTAACTTCTAGATAACATCTTAAAAATGGAACCCAGAAGTCTTAGCTTCCACTCCCTCCAATGCCAGACAAATGTCCTTTTCAGAAGGGACCAAGGCCCCAAGAGGTTCTGGCTTCCACGTCTGACAGCTAGCTGGAGAAAATTTACAACTAGTTAGAAAAAAATCCCAGGACAAATTAACGGCGATGAGGAATATACAGTAAGCGTGATAGGAGAAATTAGTCTAGCCCTGATTCAGGGATTAATGGCTAGGGTGCATATCTGGAAGCAAAGAGCACAATTTTTGTTACTTGATTGTCAAAAAGATATAGTAAGAAACACTACAGTGATTGCCAGCTGAGTCAAATTCAGCCAGGCCCTGCGGTGCGATAATGCACAGGATACACACACTCACTAGTGGCTTTGATGCTTCACTTTTGAAATCAACAGGAGTTTGGCTACTGGCTTCATGATTAAGTCCAGTATAGGACAAAGCCACTTCCTTTCTCACATTCAGCAAGTAATACAGAATCTGGAAAGGGAAGGGTGTCCAGAGCATTTTTGCAACTTTATTTTGTGTGTGTCTCCAGTGTGCCATTAAGAATCTATGCACGTTATATGCATGTGTGTGTTTGTTGCAACGGTCTATATGCATCATGTGTGGGTCTGGTGTGCCATAAGGATCAATGTGTATTATGTGTGAGTGCATGTGTAAATTCATGTGTGTACATGGGTTGTGAATGTGGTTTATCCTAGATGTATGTGAGCATACATGTCAGATCTACAAATAAGTGTCTGTTTATCGTGCTGTGGGTTGAACAGTTTAGAAAAAAAAGAGCTTCACAAATAATTTTATGATTGAATCGTGGAGCTACTCTTCTTGAATATTCAGAGGGACATCTGATATTTAGGGAAATGTGCTTGAATGTTGGCACGGATGCTCATTCTGTGGAAGGTCCAGTCAGGAAAAGATCATGATTCCCTATTCGTTATTCCCCTGTTCATTAAGGTCCTGTCATCCCATCAGGGAACAGAACAATGGTGCATGCCTGCCATGGCCACTCACATAACACAAACAATAAATAGCCAATCTTTAAAGTTAATGGTTGGTCAGCGGGTACTTAGGAATAACAAGCAAATGCATGAAACCCAGGATCAGTTTTCAAATGAGTGTCACCAAAGTCTACAACAAATACCGAATCTTATTCACCACCCACATCGGTTTTACACCATTGACTTCCACGGATTTATGGCTGATTTGCATCAGTGGGAGCAAGAGGCGAATCGGGACTACTTGTCGCCAAGAGCCGTGCCAGTACTATCCATCTAGAGATTTATTTCGCTTCCATTACTATGGACTCTAAGCGTACACCGACACTGTGTTTTTAAGCCCATGGGAGCCTACCACTTAATCCAGTTTGACTGAGGGGGGCCTGCGAGAGCGCTTTAAAAAGTAGCTGTGTGGGCAGCCCTTTGCCGTTGTGGCTTGGGCTGTATCCTCACAAGAGGCATGGGAGAAAGGGAAGGGTGACTATCCCCTTTTCACAGATGGGAACTAAAACACAGAGATTAAGTGACTTGCCTGTGGTCACAGAGGGACCCTGAAACTGAACTCATCTCTCTTCAGCCCCAGGCCAGTGCCTGAGCCAAAAGACCATCGTTCCCCTGACTACGCACTCAGCCTTCCCTCCATCTCCATGAGCGCTGTACGTCTTTCTCCGGCTGCCGTCAGAGTTCTCTGAGTGGCACGTCTCCCCGGAGCTGGGCACATTTTGGCTGCCTGCACGTGTCTGCGGCATGCACAACGCACGCATCTGCTGGGACTGGGAGGCAATGCCAGCTCAAAAAGAAAGGCTCTGCTGCCAGTTTTGAGTTCTGTTGCCTCCTTGCAACACAAGGCGGAACTCCCCGCTCTGCAGCCCTGCCTTTGTGAGGCTTCCTGGCCCAGCCAATTCAGCGTCAAGGATGCCAGCAAGCCCCTTCGCAATGCTGCCGAGCTAGTCAGAAGCCATCACACTTCTGGAAGGGGAATGCCAGGGGGGACGTCTATTATTTTAAACATATAATTGATTCTAATTCATCACTTATCGCGTGGCGACAGATTTTTATATAGTTTATTATCTCAGTCACAGCACAGGGGTCCGCAGGGGCCAGCTCCTATGGTTCTGCCTTTCCCGTGATTGCCTCAGCCACCGCTGCTCCCGTTATCTGTCTGATTAAGTTAGGGATTCTGGTATCTCAGGGTCCCCAGGTAAGCGTCAGCGTTCTTCGCCTCTCTCCGTAGGCTTACAGCAGCTTTTTTACACCGCTACTCCTTGACCTGCCTGTCGCACTTAGTCTCCAACTCAGGTAACTAACTGGGGGGCTTTGAGTCTCTGGGACCTGAAGAGATAGCTACTGCTCCCTGCCTCCACACACAAAAAGCACGAAAACCCAACATTGGGGGTCTCTGAAAGAGCCACAGGACCCCAGCATGTGCCTGTCTTTGTGGCTTGTGGGCGAATGAGCTATTGGGGCAACGAGGAAGGGTGATTCCTAGACACCTCTTCCACCAGAAGGAGACAACCTTTCTCCTCCTCCATTCCCCAGTGCCGTTTCTCCCTCTTGAGAGCCTTGGCCATCAGCAGCCAGTTTGCAAGGGTGGCCTCTGTATATGGGTGCCCATGAAGGCTAGCACAGGCCGTGGCATGCTACCTCACCACCCATGCTCTGGCTCGTCCCATGGGAGAGCGCAATGAGCTAGGCTGTGACTTTGCAAACTGCCCCGAGGATGGGGGACGCTCATAGCTACACTGCCCTGGAAGCAGGCTAGAGAAGGAACGGGGACTCAGAGAGGTGTGATTTCCCCACCTGCTGCCCCCTTGCTTTGGCGGGGCAGTAAGTATTATATCCCACTTTATGGAGCAGAAGACTCCTTCCTGCACGCTCAGCCTCCGATCCCGGCCTATGAGTGGCTGGGCAGAACCAGGGGTCCTCTAGTTCTCCATCCACTTGCACTGGGAGGCGGCGGGTGCTTGCTCATCTCTGCCAGCCACACATGCAATCTGAGCAGGGGAGAAAGGTGGGACACACGTGGCTGAGTCAGGGCTAGGGCAATCTAGACCCATCACTCTCCTTCCACCCCAAAACAGACCTAAGTGTGGTTTGCAAGTGACAGCAACAGCCAGAGTCACAGAGCCAGGTCATCTAGTCTGACCTCCTGCCCATCAAAACCCCCTTTCCAGTTACTCCTGTATGGAGCCCAACCACCTGGGTTAGCCTAAAGTATTTCAGCCCTACAAAGAGCAAACTGTACCCCAGGTATAGAGTAGCAGAAAGCAAGAAGTACCAGTATTTTGGGGAGACAGACCCCGAAGGTCCGAGCAAGAAAGCCGTGCCCTAAACTGCAGAGGAAGAAAATTAAAAAAACAACTCCCTGCCCCCCGCAACACCACTACCAACACCCACGGTCCCTGCCTGATGGAGTGAGAGACTTGTATCCTCCTACGGCATCTTGTCAAGATCTCCTGCGAACAAAATAGCTGAATTTGCTCCTTTGTTGTAGCAAAGGAAATCTCTGTTCATGGGCATGGTGAATTTTTAATCAAAAAGTGGGGAACATTAACAAAAAAGGAATGTCAAACAAGAGTCTTCACGTACTAGTAATAGCTTGCAGTCAGTCAGCACAGCTCGATGGAACAGACCAATACCATGAGACGGATGAAACTGTACAGAACTATCCAGAACAGCTAAAATGCTATCAAGTAACCTATACATGCAGCAAACTGCTCACCAATGGTCCACGCCAGCAGTTATTCACAGCTAGCTCTGGCAAAGCAATTTCAAAGAGCAAATGCATTTGAGAAAATCATGAACTGCTTGTGGACAATTAGCCAAACAGAAGGAAGAGACTAAATTATTGTCTGCCCTCTGGTTTGGCCTAGCCCTGGGGTCAGTGTCTTGCGCAAAGAGCAGGCTCTGGTGTTCATTCATACTGCAGTGCCTGGTGATATATAAATGTCATAAATAAATTGAATAGATTTAAATTGATTAGATTTGATTAGATAAAATGAGTAAAAAAGGTAGAATCATAGACACATCAGGCTGGAAGGGACCTTGAGAGTCATCTATTACAGCCGCTGCACGATGCCAGTACCAAGTAAACCTAGACCATCCCCAGGAGGTCTTTGTCCAACATGTTATTTTAATCCTTCAGTGACAGGGGTTCCACAACTTCCCTTGGAAGCCTATTCCAGAGCTTAACTAGCCTTATAGTTAAGAAAGTTTTTGCCTAATATCTAACCTAAATCTTCCATTACTTCTTGTTCTACTTTCCGGGCACACGGAGAACAATTGATCACCATCCTCTTTATAACACCCCTTAACACATTTGAAAACTGTTATCTGGTCGTCTCCCTCCCCCTCCATCTTGTTTTATCAAGGCTAAACATGCCCAGTTCTTTTAACCTTTTCATAGATCAAATTTTCTAAAACTTTTATCATTTTTGAATTGCTCTTTTCTTGACTCTCTCCAGTTTCTCCACATCTTGCCTAAAGCACGGCAGTCAGAACCGCCCACAAGATTCCAGCTGAGTCCTCCACCAGTGCCAAGTACAGTGGGACAATTACCTCCTGTGTCTTACTGTACGACACTCTTGTTAATACACAGCAAAATGATATTACCCTGCTTTGCAGCTGCTTCACACTGTTTATTCTGAGATGGTTTCATCTACTTCCTTAAATACCCTAGGATGAATTCCATCAGGCCCGGCTGACTTCAGTACATTTAACTTATCTAAATATTCTTTACCCTGTTCTTTCTCTATTTTGGCTAGTGTTCCTTTCCCTTTGTTCTTAATATGAATTGTGTTAAGTATCTGGTCACAATTGATCTTTTGAGTGCAGATTGAATCAAAATAGGCATTTAACACCTCAGCCAGGATGCCATCCACAATTGGCTCTCTTTTCCTGCTGTGTACAAGACCTACACTTTCCTTTATCTTTCTCTTGCTCCTGGTATCCTTACAGAACCCGCTTCTTCCCTTTTATGCCCCTTGCTAGAGTTTAACTCATTTTGTTCTTTAGCCTCCTACATGTTTGCCCTATTCTTTTGTACTGCTCCTTAGCAATTTGCCCCTCTTTCCACTTTTTGTAGGATTCCCTTTTGATTTTCATGTCAATAAAGAGCTCCTCCAGATTGGCCTCTTACTATTCTTATCTTTCCTTCACATCGGGACAGTTTGCTGTTGCATTTTTAATATTGTTTCTTTGAGAAACTGCCAGCTCTCCTGAACTCCTTTTTTTCCACTTTGAGGTGTATGGAGAGAGAGAGATTAGACAGAGTAGGTGGATAGACAGACAGATTACGTTAGAGTGCAAACTCTTTGTTTGTACAGCACCTATGGGACCCCAAAGTGACTGGCTTCCCAACACCACCACATGATAAATATAAATATATAACAAGAAAAAATTAGATCAGGTAGGATTAGATAAAATAGATTGAGATTACATAATTCCATAGGAAAGAATGGAGGATTAGGTTACACTAGATTAAAGAGACTGATTTAGATTAGACTAGACTAGATGTGATGTGCGATCAAATACGTTTAGATTAGATATGACAGAAGGGAATAAGGGAAAATAATTTTCTGTGTTTTATGTCCTTTTCAAATGCAGGTACATACTATCCCTATGTTACAGACCAGGAAACGGAGGCAGAGAGAGACAGAAAGTGACTTGCTTGGAGTCACACAATGAGTTTGTGATGGAGTGTGGAACAGGACCCAGATTGCCCGAGTCCCAGCTCCACGCTCAGTCCCTGGCAATGAAAACCCTCAGCACTTGAAAGAACGATCTACGTCTCTTGCTGCTGAATACAGCCAGCGCAGGGTGGGCTGGTCTTTGAATTGCTAAAAGAAGAACAACTCCTTTCCCCACCTACTATCGCCTTTGCTGATGACATTTCGCTGGTTGCATTATGAGCTTCCTCCCCCCCTTCCCTTAGGAATGGCACTGCTGTTATCTCTGCTGCATCTAAAGCACACACAGACTTAGTTTAGGGACAGTTAATTTCCAATTCTTTCCAGATGGGTTGGAATAATATCCCCAGGTGGTAAATACATTATTAAGAAGGCAGTTTGGTGTGAAATTGGCTATTAAAATATAGATAAAGTTTAATATATTGAGCTCCTTGTCAGAAAAATCACTTTAGAGGGAGCTTATTATTTGTTTGATATTAAAAGAGTCACAGCTCTGCTCCAAGTGACAAATGGGGGGGTGGGGGGAGAGAGAAATGCCACTGGTAATGAATAAAAGCTTTTTAACATTTAAATTTAGGTTTCCGTGCAACATCCCATGCTGCTCTGAGCATGCCCACACAGCTGATCCATCCATAGCCAGCATCTCAGGGTCCTGGGGCGGTTGCCGGTCTGCACAGGCTTTTTGAGAAGTGGCCTTGCTGAAATCTGAGTGTCTGCAATGAAATGAGTTTGTGGAGTTCAGCTCTGTTGATCAGAACTCCCCCCATGCAGCAGTTGGGCTCTCTCTTTTCCACGAGCGCCTCTGCTGAGTTAGCCTTGAGATCTCTCACTACCTGGCCTCCTGGTAGGCATCCTACAAGGTTAGCATGCATGGTGCAGCGTATAAGGGAGGCTTAAACTGGCAT
Source organism: Mesoclemmys tuberculata (assembly GCA_007922155.1). Classification (NCBI taxonomy): domain Eukaryota; kingdom Metazoa; phylum Chordata; order Testudines; family Chelidae; genus Mesoclemmys; species Mesoclemmys tuberculata. Next base: position 8,054,409 of record ML675648.1, on the reverse strand, counting down.
GGAGATTGAACAACTTTGGGATCCCAAGAGAAGGTGCTCTGCTCTCTTCCCAGATAGGAGGATCCATTTGCAAGGAATTACGGCTAACTCTACAGCTGTACCTATCCTAGGGGCAGGTGAACCGGTATGGATAAGATCTCACCCAAATCTTGAGTGGGCTTTCTAATTGGAGATTCCAATAACCCCAACAAAGGGTGAGTAACTTTCCCCTCATAGGCCTGTCTACCCCCAGCTCAGACCGGCTAATGCCACACCCAGGGCTCAGTTTAATTCTTCAAACGTAACACTCACAAGGTAACACCCAACCAAAGCTATTCCCCTGACCAATGCAGACTGCACATGCCCAGAGACATCTCCCCTTGAAACTCTGCCCCCCTGCTTCCTGCGGCTCCTCTCCAACTGAGCGCTCTGAGCCCCTCAAGGGAGTCATCTGACCCCTTCCCCGCTGGGTCTGATAATCAAACAGGGTTGGCTGGACCCAGTTCCACCGGCCGTTAACTGGGCAAGCCTCCTTGTTATTCTCTCCTCCCTCCATTTTTCCTTTCTCAGTCGACTCTATATCTGGGAGTTCTGGGAAATCTGACCCAAAAAAAGCCTGTGACACCTGAGAGATCCCCAGTGCAATTCTGCAGATTCAGTAGGTCAGGATAAACCCCAAATAAGTAGCAAGCAAACACACAGGTGCTTATCTAGACCAAACTCCCTGTCTTTGAAGGTCTTTCCCATCACTAGGTTCAAAGGAAGTTTGTTTTTCTAACTAACCTATAGCAGTCGCAACTGGACGCATCTTCTGGATTCCAGTTCCTACTGGTGACATGTGGAAAATGGCACCATTCCAACCTGGATGCAATCTATAATGAATAATTCAACAGAATCTCACAAAATTCATACCCATTTCTTCCCACTGCTCAGCAGAGGGCTCGAGTTAGGATTCATATTACTAAGACTTCATTAGTTTTACAAAATATACTACAGCGCATTTACTAGCAGTCTATGAAGTATCATAAATAATTAAAACTAAATTACACTTGTCAAGGATACGAGCGAAGTGCATTTTGCAGTGCGTTATGCTTGCTTATTTTAATTGTTTGCTTGCTTACAAACTCCTGAGGGCAGCCACGAGGTGGCTCAGGACTCAGAGATCTTTGGGCTGAAGCCACGAGGAGCTTGAGTGTTACATCACTCATCACGGATGTAAATCGGGAGTAAATTCGGTTTAAGTCCCTATGCACCCAGTCTGAGATCTACATGAGAAGCTAGAAGCGTTATTAATCAGCGTAGTTATTATTGCCTGGCATTTTGCAAAGTTCAGTAATTGGCACTTATTAGATCTTTTACTTGATGAGAATCTACAGTCCTAATCCTTTGAGGGGAGGCATGATAGCCGTGCAAAGTGTTTTATAAACATTAATTAATCAATCTCAGGACTTGATAAAGAAGTACTACTGTATTCTAGATTCATGCTCCAAAACAATGCACCGTATGCTAGCACCATGCAAGTACAATGGGCTATTATTTTACAGCGCTGCAGTAGTTTTCTATAGGAAGAGGCGGTAGTTTAGAATCATTACCCCCATTTTATAAACCAGCAAACTAAGGCACAGAGAGGTGAGACAGCGTTGCTGATTATCTGTCTTGTAGCTGTAACCACCAGATGACAGGGCCCACCGCATTCCGCACAGTGGGAATTTACTGCTTTCACTCAGATATAGTCCCCGCATCTGGTTTCTGCATTACTCTGAGTGTGTGCACGCGTGTACATCCTGGCAGGTTGACTCATTCATTTCTAACCCTTCCTGTTCTCATTCACCCGCATGCAAAGTGGGGGCGAAATACCATCATTCTGAGCTGGCAGAGGTTCCCATTCACTTTGCACGGGTGCAAACAAGGATAGAAGGTGCAGTGGGGTGGAGAATCATGCTCCAGAGTGCTCTTCAAAAGGAACTAACTGAGCGCAGTGAGAGATGCAATAGTTAATCGCCCGTCACTGCTCAGAAATGGAGCTGCTGATTTTGCTGCACAGGGAAGGGGGCTGGGGGGTGGCATAGGGGAGGGGAGTTCATTGGCAAATGAAGGTTGCAAAGAGATTTGGGCATCTCCGATTGTGGGAGTGGAGGAGCATATGCTGCCTAGCTGTGTGTAATGTGACTGCTTCATGTTACCTTGCCCTTGTAAAAACCCAGACTTTACTTCTATATCCCAGGGCCTTTTATTTATAATGTTTTTCACAAGCGCCTCCTAAAAGTCACTTTCACAAGTTAACACACCTCCAGGCACAAGCGTCTCTTTGGGGGACTCAAGGGAGCCTGAGCATGTGAGCTCTTTTTATCTCCCATTTCTGTTTGGCTCTTTAGATTCTAATGGTTTTGATGTTTTATTAATGGTCCCGTTCTCTTCAAGGCGGCTGGAGTCCTGCCTGTCATTTGGGATTGACAGCTAAACACCAGAAAAGGAGCGGGGAGGAATGGGGGAGCAGCACTTAGCAGTTAAAGCAAGGTAGGCAACTCTGGCTAGTCCCAGTTCTGCTGCTGACCTTGGCCAAAGTCCTATGTGCCTCAGTTTACCTGTTTGCAAAACAAATAATAATCCCTCGCCTGCCCTCGCAAGGAGATTTTTTCCGTTTTCATTAATATTTGTAAAGAGCTTGGAGATTCTTCGATGAAAGGTCTGATAGAAGTGCAAAATATTAATTAATTCATAAAGAATTCATTAATTAATTCCTCCAACAATGGCAAAAGAAAAAAAAAAGCCATTCATGAGTGGCTCAGAGGGTTGCATGTGTCCCATCTTGTTCTTACTGATGGACTGCACTGGAAGCCTAACTGTGAAAATGATTTGTTTTAGTTTATTGTTCTTTCCCCTAAGACTATGGGTATGTCTAAGCAGTAAAAAAATGTGCATTGTTAACTTGGCTTAAAAGAGCAGCAAAGACAGATGAAAGGTGGCTTTTTAGGCTACTCTATAGGCTTTAACTTGAGCTGCTAAACTGGTTTGTCACGTCTTCACTGCTAGTTTAACCTGAGCTAGTTAACCTGAGCAAAAAGAACACTTTTTTTTCTTTCACTGCAAACGTATCCAGAGACGAAAGAGGCACAGTGGTTAGGAGCTGGCTACTTGCAATTTGGGAGGAAAAACCCCTGTAAAACTAAACTACAGCCTTCCCTTCACCAACGGACAGAACAAGCGCTTTGCACTCAAGTGGTCCCAGCTCTATCGTGATGGAGCCACATGTCACTGAGCAAAACAAGAGGACAAAACTATTTTAAGTTCTATGTGTAGTATTATTGTTACAATGCTGCTGCAGCCAGTAAGATGAAGTTTCAATACTCAGGCATTTCTATCTTGGTTATTGTTATTTCTTTTACAATAGTGCCTAGGGGCCTTACCCAGGATTGGGGCCCAATTTTTTTAGGTGCTGTGCAAACACAGTGTAAAGTTATGTCTTCGCTGCCATTAAAGAGGCTTTTGTTTTGTTTTTGTTTTTTGTTTCACTGTTAAAACACACCTTTTTCCCCAGGGGTCTTCCCTCCTACAAGATAGACTCCAACTCACAGACCAGAAGGGACCATCTCGATCATCTGCCTTGAAAGAGCTTGCAATCTAAAGGCCAGACTCGGATACCAGCTACTCAGGCTGCGTGGCGCCTTCCGAGGCAAATCGCCTCGTTAAAATCAGTGGAACTCTTTGCTGGCGCTTCCAGCAAAGTGCTCTCTAGGACTCTACCCCCCAACATTTACCAGGACCTGCTCGCGAGCGTGAAAACTACACACTGCCACATGCTTGTACCCACATGGTAAGAACACACTGGTTTTTTTCATAGTGAAGACAAGGCCAATGCGGGTGAGGATCTATAGGCAAGTATTATCCTCATCTCTGAGTAACAGATGGGAAACTGAGGCACAGACTGATTAAGTGACTTGACAGAGGTATGCCTGAGACCCAGATCTCGAGTGCCAAGGCAGTATCTTAACCACCAGACTATCCTTCTTTTAATAAGGGAACATTAAGTCTCATCTGTAGTCTCCTCCACTAAGCTTGCACCTGTCCTGGCCTTCAGCTGCGCCTGCTAAGAAAACTCCCATTACCTGTGCCATCTCCTCACTTGTCTTCCCAGGCAGTCAGACACGCGCACGTACCTGCCAAACTCGGTATCCCGCATACTTCCACCCCGCCCGCTGTCTCCTCCCCTAGCTCCTCGCTCCAGAGGAACTTGCAGTTAGTACCGGGAGTGCATTCGCTAGTGGAGAAAGAGGAGGATCAAGGTTGCCGAGGTTCCTTTCAAAGGGAAGCTGAAGAGGTTTGGAAGAGAGGCGGGCCTGACTGCAGGCTTCCCCAGAACATCTTAATAGAGTCACTTTCACACATCACTTGAAAGCCGCCTGACAGCGTTCTCTCTTTAGCAAAGAAAATATTGTACAAGTTAATAGCCCTTCAGGGACAGACACATGCAGGCCTTTTGCACTCCCGCCCTGATGGTGTTTTTCTTTCGCTCGTTCTCAATGTCTTCTCAAAGCATTGCGGCATGTCCAGGAGCTGCGGTCCTCAGGAATGTGTCTTTGAGGGCTGATTTTCCCAAACAGAATCTAAGCGAGGCTCTGTAGAGTCATCAATTGAAGCCAGATCACTTCAGTGCCCTGGATTTCCAACCGGCCACACCTCCTGCTATTCTAATCCTGGGCTCCGCACAGATGGCTTTTCCACTGGAGTGCAGCCCTGATATTCTGCACCCTTTTGTGTGATGATACACACCGGATCAAAAGAGACAATACTTCAAAAGGTGTTGAGGTATCTAACTCCCATTGGAGCTAGGCACCTACATCAGTGGGAGTTAAGTTCCTGAATCCCTTTGAGTTTCTGGCCACAGCGGTCACTGAACCCATAGGAAGCAGAGCAGGGAGACTGATGTGCTCGAGAGACAAATGATCTAGGGAGCCTGGCAAAATGAGACATTCATGCCCAGCTTCCCCATGTTCTTTTATGGAGATAAATCCCTGCCATGCCTCTCTCTGGGTGGCAGCGGGTAGGGACGATGATGTGCCATTTGATCAGTGTGGACTTGTGGCGAGAGCCAGGCACTCTCATGGTTAAGGCCAGGCTATGGTGATGGGGTGTGGTTTTTTAACAACAGAACTGTGCCAGCGAATGCCCTAGTGCAGGCGGTTCTACCAGCAAAGAAGTGCATTTGCAGGAATAGCATATGTCTCTCAATAAGCTAAAATATGGTCTGTTGGCAAAAAACGTCCTTTTGCTGCTGTAACTGTGTCTACATGAGGCGCGGTTTGCAGTATACCTATGCTGGCAAGGTTTTTATACAGAGATAAGGCTTAAGGCACTGAACAGGGACTCTGGAGGGACTCGGTTCTGGCTCTGCCATAGACTTGCTGCCTGGCCTTGGGCAAACCCTTTAATTTCTCATTGCCGCAGTTCCCACACCTACGTCCAAGGCTGCCATGATTCTGGAAGGGGTACGCAGGTCAGGACTGAGCTACACTGGAAGAGATCTCCGTGGGAGCTCAGTCAGAGAATAGCAGCAGGTACTGCTAGCTGGAATCCAGGGCAATGCAAAGGTGCGTGGGAGGCCAGGACTAGAACAGCAAGAGGGCAATGCAGGTTGGGACTGAAGTGCAATGGCAGATAGAGGTGTAGGCAGGCTGCTTCCCATCATAACTGGGTAGAGAAAGCCATGCAAGCAGCTACCCTTTGCCTTGCGTGCACTCTTCCTATCTCTGACGAACTCCTCACTGGCAGGAACAACATTTCACTGACAAGAGCGCTGAGGGGGAGAGACAGGAATCATTTCCCCCTCTTCTGACAGATCAGAGGTGAAATCACTTGTGGCAAACACAGCTTCCCAGATCCATGCCAGTGATTTTCCAACCCCATAATAGAACCTCCCCCAGGTGCAGTCCACGGACACAGCCCTGGTGGGCTTTGCATGGTGCAGCTAGAGATATGTACAGAGCTGGATTTTTGTTCCTTCCCTTTGCTTCCTTTTCTTTTATCATATGCAAAAAAACACCAGGCTCCCTTCTCCAGCCTCCCCAGAAAACAGCTCTCTCTATGAATGCCCTCACCAGAGCAGAGCAATTGATTTAACCTCTGTTATCTCTCCGATTAGCCCAGCTAGGGTACAGATAGTTGCCTCTTATCAGCCCATTAAAGAGTCAAAGAATGCTGTTACTAGTTTTTTATCTCCAAAATGCACACAAAGCCCTGCTGATTATTCTATTAATTTGTTAATGAACCTGTCTTGCCAGACAGATTCTCTTCTCCCTTGTAAGGCGGGGAGAAAGATTCAATCTTTCTAGGGGCCCAGACCCTTGGCTCAGAAGGCTTTTAGCTCAGAACTTCTATAGGAGAAAGAAAAGTTCTCCCAGTAGGTATCTGCAAGCAGATGCATGCAGTGATTCAGCAACTCAATTGGGAGAATGTCGTAAGTCTGGGTAAGGTGAAGTGGCCAGTGATTTTGGATGCCTCATATTTTGGGTACCTAACTGGAGACACCGAAGGGCTGATTGTGAGAGGAGCTGAGCGTCTGGAACACTAGTTCAAGCCAATGGCGCTCATCACCTGTGAAAATCACCCCCAAAATACAGGTGGCCAAAGCTAGAAGCCACAGTGAGACCACAGAGGCTGCAAGGACCGCAGGACATTCTGAATCCCTGGGCACACAGATGGGGGAGCGAGTCACAGGCTAAGTGACTTGCCCAAGATCAAACAGGAAGTCTGAGCAAGGAATTGAACCTGGGTCTCCCAAGTCCTAGGTTAGTATATCCTAACCACCATCCTTCCTCTCCACAGCCACGAAGGTTAGAATTTTTTTATTTTTAATAATGAAGCCTGAGATTCTCATGAAATAATAAAACTCTTGGAGGTTTTTTGTTTGTTTTGGGGGAAAAAGAAGCTCAAATAGTGAGAGAGCTAGCATCACTTAAGTGAAGTAGAGCGCTGCCCCTTTCCTCCCCACAACATAGTCGTCTGCCTCGATTCTTTTCTCCTGTCAATTTTGTACCGCTTACAGAAGAGGTTGGGCATCAGGGCAGCCGAGTTCCACTCCCAGCTCTGCCGCTGATTCACTGTGGTCTTGGGCATCGCTTTGACACCCTCCCATCCTCAGCTCACCCATCTGCGAAATCCATAACTTATATCTTCAGTGCATCAGACAATACAGCCAAGACTGTCCTGTCCCGGAGGATTGGTCAGAGCAGAGCAGCTAGACAACTAGTTACAGGCCCTCTCTGCTCGGCTCCACACTAACCCTAGCCCAGGGACTGCTGAAGACAGGTCCCCCAAGGGAGCATCTGCCAGTTGGAGACAAGCCAAAGCGCAGCATGCCTCTCAACAGGGCTGCAGGGAGGTGGTAAAAAACATCACCCTACAGCTTCTGGGATTTCCCCAACAGTGAAGGAATCCCCAGCTGGATTGTGGGTGTGACTGGTTTTCACTCTGGAAGCCCAAAGAGAGAGGGACAAGGCGTAAATCTGTCCCAACATCTGTACAGCCCTTTGGGAACCTCCAAAGAAAGGTGCCAGGGAAGTGCAGAGTATTGTAGTATTATTACAGGCATGGAATACCGTGGGAGTGGGCAATTTTCACTGCCCCTCATGCAAGGAAGAAGTGGAAATCCTGTTTAAATGAAAAAGAGAGTGAAAGCTATTCAGATTAGGATGCTGCCAAAGAGTGGGAGGAGAGAGACCAAAACATCTGGAACCATATTAAGAAAGTTGTGTCTATCACAATGGCTCTGTGCTTTCACTCAGGGTGAGGACAAGTAATTGCCTCGCTGCCAGCCCCTCCCCTCTGTCCTGAAAACTTTCCTTTTCAATTTATTTTTAGGCAAAGATAGTTGGATGTTTAAGTATTTCTAAAACTGCCAATTGCACAACAAATTAAATGCATAACCCCAGTGCACTCTGGGGAGGAATACATTATGGACAAAAGAAACCTGTCATCACACCCACACACAGCATTGTTTACTTTGCACTTGTACACGATTCTGCTGTCACTGTGAGCCATGCTTCTGGAGGGTGAAAGACAAAAGGCAGAGAATTTCCCAGCTGCACAAAAAGCTCCCATTTGATGGTCACAAGTGACACTTGTCCCTAAATCCCACAAGAGCCCTAATTGCAGGGGGCTTGGATCAGAAAAGCAGCCGTGGACATGATCCAAACCACCAAAGTCAAAACGCCCCCAGCTTCAAAGTGATATCTGAACTCAGTTCTGGATCCATACGTTGCAAATGGGCCATATCTCTGACTCATCGGCTGAACCAAAACACTGGATTCGAACCCCTTAAGCTTTTGGGGTACTAAAAATCTGGAATATTCTAAAAATATTGTGGCTTTGAACCCGTGCCTCATAGAAATCAAAGGAGGTTTTCAAAATTCAAAATCCACACTGCCCTTGTTAGTGCTCTTCCCACTTCTGCATCTCAATCTGTGGCCCCAAATTGTTCATCCTGTTTTCATGTTGAAAGCTCAATGGATTTGTTCTAAAAACCAGAACTGATCTTACACAGTAATACTGCTGGAGCTTAAATCTATGTAATTCATGTTCTGCCAAAGCCTCCCTACCAATTATTGAACAGAACTTGGACTCCATTGCCGTGGATATCTTCATTTCCTCTTTACATTTTGACCCTCTATCCTACTTTTCTTGAATCCTCAGTGGGCTTATTCAGGAAGGATTCTTTAAACATGGCATCAAAACCAAAAGCACTGGAGAAGCAAGCTGCATTATCCGAGAATGGGCTAGCTGGCCTCCAAAGTCTACTCCATCTATAACTGGCCATTTTTCAATGAGTCATGATATGCTTCCATTGCACCAGGTTCTGGCAGTTTTCTTGTATGTTCTTAGCAGTCAAGATCCGGCACCTCTTCCATTACCAATTAAGCATGGTGTAGGGAGTATATAAACACTACAAATGGGATTCCAAAACTGCAAAGGGGAAAGGGTATGTGAGAGTCAAGGAACACTATTTGGTTACCAGTGAACAAGGGGTTAACTTCAGCTCCGCTCCCTCCCCCTCTTGCAGAGATGCTCAGAAGAAAGATTGTAAGTGTGTCTGCTCAGATGCCTTAGAAGCAATGTTTGGGGGGATGCTGGGCTCCGTACCTAATGCCAGAGCTCTAGGACCCAGAGCAGGGATGTTTTCTCTTCCTTCTCTTTTATTCTTGTGCTAATAGGGGATTTTGATCTCTGCTTAGCCATGCTGTTCTCTGAGGGAAAGATCGGGGTGATTGCAGCTCATTTTGTTTGTTGTGCTGTTTCTGTTGGGTCATTCCACCTGCTTGTCCTTTGCTTAGGATCTTTTCTGGCCCAGCTCTGGAGTGTGAACTGTGAGGCTGATACCCTGCGATTCTGCAGGTTAAGGGGCACACATCCAAAGGAAGCACTCCTAAAAGTTAAACCCTGGGAGTGGTGTGGCCTCTCCGCTTACCCTCTCCGCTGCTGACGGCCCCACTCCTGGAAAAATGAGCACGCCCTTCAGGAAACAGCCGTTCACCACTGTCGGATCCGTACCATGTGCCCCACGGCTTTGCTGTACCACATGGCAACACTCCTGCCACAAACACAAACGCCTCCATACGCAGACTGCAAGTTCCTTGGGACAGGGACCGGCTTGCGGTTCTGTCTCTGCCACACCTAGCGTAATGGGGCCATGGTCCTTGACTGGAAAAATCACAATATAAACAATATATACTACTAACATGCAGTGGAGCCACACTGCACTCATTAACACTGTGAAAAATGAGGAATGGCAGGTGTCTTGTATCAGGGTTAATCCTAGAATCCAATAGAAAGACATCTAAAATCGTAGGGCTTTAAACTTCTGTGTCGTTCAGGTGAAAAAATAAAGGCGGTTGTCTTTACAGGAACTCAGTCTCATCTAATGGCATTCATCCTGCAGGATATGGGATATGTTAAAACTCGGGCACCATACGTTCTCTTCCCAGTGTGGACCACCTCCCCCTTCTCTCCCTGCACCTTTCTATCCAGCCAGTGCTTGATATTTGAGTCTAAAGGTTAATTACGTGTGGCCATGAGAATAAAAGGCCACAATCAATTACCGTGTCTGCTTGTCCATTAGACTCAATTTTTAATTATGGTGCATTGGTATTTGGGAGGTGTAGGAAGGGAGAATTTGTGGAGTTTCTTTTTAAACTAGAATTCTTATTTTGCACAGACGTTCCTCTAACAGCGCAGTGTGTAATGCATTCCCTCTCCCCTCTTCGCTCATTGTCCCTTTGCTGCTATGCAATGGCTGTTGTGAGTGGTGACTGTAAAGATGCAGCCAAAAGCTTCTGGACAAAACATTTCCAAATGGCAGCAACACTCAAATGAAAAATATCCCCCAGCAGCTTCCGGAAGCAGCCAGCTGCCAAAGAAATGCATCCTTGTGCCCCGCCTCCTTTGCAAATTTGCTTATATCCCTCCTTTAAGCGTTTGAAGGTGCCAGGCTCATGGCCCTAGAGCGTGCTTACATCTCTCTGCCCTTGAGCGTCAGACAGACTTGCACAGAGCACCTCCAGAAGAGAGGGAAGGGCCGTTCCTCTTGGCTCACTGAATCTCTATCCCTTCTGCCCAACCTGCCACTATGGGGGCCCATTAGTGTCTATCAGCCATGGGGTGAGGCAGGACATGATTCCCAATGCAATTTTTAAACTTCAGGTAATTTACGTTCTCCTGCATCACACACACATTCAGTCACACCACCACCCACTCACGTGGCCCCAACAGATTCCAACAGAAGCCTTTGCATCCCCTGGCATGTACACAGCCACATTTGCTCAAAGGTGGATGGACACTCACTCACATCCCCCAGTCCCACCTCCAACACACACATGCGCATCCCTTTCCCCACAGAAACACACTCACAGATTCACACAGCCCAAGGCTCGCTGGGAGCCCTGCGATCCCCCAGTCTTACCCCCTGTATAAAAGAGGCCATAGAGCTGCCCCCAAAATAATTCCTAGAGCAGGACTCTCAGTAAAGCAATCCAATCTTGATTTAAAAATTTTCAGTGACAGAGAATCTACCATGATCCTTGGGGAATCCAGTGGTTAATGACTCTCACTGTGAAATATGTATACCTTATTTCCACTCTGAATTTGTCTAGCTTCAGCTTCCAGCCATTGGATTGTGTTAGGTCTCTCTCTGCTAAACTAGCCTTTTATCAAATATTTGCTCCCTAAGAAGGTACTTATAGACAGTAATCAAGACACCCCCTTTACCTCCTCTTTGCTACGTGAAATAGATTGAGGTCCTTGAGTCTATCACTAAAAGGAAAGGTTTTCTAAGCATTTAATCATTCTCAGGGATCTTCTCTGAATCCTGTCTCGTTTATCAACATCCTTGAATTGTGGACACCAGAATGGGGCACAGTATTCCAGCAGCAGTTGCCCCGGTGTCAAATACAGAGTTAAAACAACCTTTCTACTCCTATTAGAGATTCCCTTGTGTATGCAACCGAGAATCACATTGGACTTTTTGGCCAGAGCTTCGTACTGGGAGCTCATGTTCAGCGGATTATCCACAAGGACCCCCAAATCGTTTTCCAATTCACTGCTTCCCAGGATAGAATCCTCCATCCACATTCTTTGTCCCTAGATGTAGACATTTACATTTAGCTGTATTAGAACGCTCGCTGTTTGCTTGCACCCAGATCCCTCTGGATCAGTGATCTGTCCTCTTCAATAGTCACCTATAGCAACACTCGCATGCACTCCAACAAACACATGCTCACATGCCTCCCCCCACACACGGACACACAAATTCACAGCAGCACACAGACACATTTCCCATCACGGACACAGAGCAAAACACTCTAAACAGGGCGTGCGCGGTGTATGCATGTGCACACACACACGTGCACACACACGCATCCCCCAGACTCCAAACAGCACAGACTCGTATCCACAGCTACATCCTCTTTGCCTTTTGTAATAATTAACTATTTAAAATTCTAAGAGCGCTAATCGCAGCAGCACGGGCTGGGTTCTCATTAGCCAGGATCAATTCCTGTGGACTATTCGCCTCCAGGGGTGGATGTGGACAGAATGAGTTGATGCTTTCTCTCTTGCTGTGCCAAAGCTAATGAGCGGCCGCTGCTGTTGTAGCGCAGTCACTCTCCTGTAATCAGTCAAAATAACAAGCAACGGCACCTTCTAGGGACACGGGGTATTCTACATAAATATACATAGGCCATCAGTCATGCCAATGGACTCACATCTCAATGAGCCATGGCCATGGCTCAGTCCTCCCCTACCTGTGGGCGGGTGGAAAAACCCACAGCCCTGGAATTAGTTTAGAGTCTTTAAGGCACATCAGACCCACCCTGGAGACTCCAGCGATATGATGATATATATCCACGCAGTCCCCGGGTCATCCTCCCGGAAGAGGCACTTCCATTGAAAAACACTGAGCTTCTCTAAAAACCAATAATTATATGTTTCTTTCAGGGAAGCTGGGATTTTACGGCCTGTGTAAATACAGCTGGTTGGGGAATTATTTTATTTTTTCTTGGGATTTTTTTTCCCCCCTCATTTTTGTTGACATTTTACTTCTAAACATTCCAGGAGAAGAGGCGGGTGTTTGACAGACGTACTCCTCCAAGGCACCCCATCTAAACAAACAAACCAAACAGATAGTGCCATCAATTCTTAGCTTCCAGATCGAGGGAATACATCACAGTCAACTCAACAGCAATATTATTGAGAATCCAGCCTCTCCGCACCAGCTCGGCAGCTCAGAGCGTAAGGATACGGTTACATGTAGCAGGCTGGCAGGCGCTGAAGAGAACTCTCCTTTTGCCTGTGGGGCATAGCATCCCAGCTAGAATCAGTTTTGACCAAAAACCTGCCGTAACTCCTGTACCCAACTCCGTTGGCCTCCTTCAAAGACTATACCAAAAAGGATGTTCAAAGCCATTTAGCCCAGAGAAGCATCACAAGTGAGATTAAGCATCGGAAAGTCTGAGAAGGGAGTGGAGGAAAGCCTTTTGAATATTGACAAAGCACTGAGCATAAGTCAGAGATCTTTAGAGTGAAGCAATCCATGTTAAATTGCCCCACTCAGGGACTCACCGTATTGAAGATCTCCATTCCTGGAGCCATAAACAACGGAGTGGGTAGTAACTGGCCTAACTCATTAGGAAATGTAGCTAAATTAGCATGCAAAATACAGGTCCTCTCAAGCTAGGCCCTAATTAAAGCACTAACTCTGTGAGACAGAGAGAGAGAGGAGAACGCGGACAGGGAAAGAGGGGCTTTCTTTATGCAATTAGAGGGGGACAGTGTTTCCCCAGTGAACTGATGAACAGGTAGCCACAGAGCTGTAAGCATGTCGCTCTGGTGATGTTGGAGGATGGCTCACCCATGGGAAAATGCAAGCAGAATGTCATCTAGGGACAGAGGGGGATAAGTGAATGTCATTTCCAATCAGGCCTCACACAGACAGGCTGTAGGACAGTAGGAAAATGAGAATTGGCAGGCGTCTTTGCCGAATGACCAAGCAAACCTATTTTTGCTCCTTATCAGCAATTAGGCGAAGAAATTAAACTGGCACCTTCTGAAAGGCCTGCTGTCACCCAGGCGGATGAAAGAATCTCTTTCCTGAGCCTGGAGACAACAGCAGGACCATAGTGGTTAACCACGAGGATCTCAGCATGTCACCAATATCAACACAGTCCCAACACCTTTGCAAGGTGGGGAAACTGAGGCAAAGAAAAGGGGAAGTGACTTGCCCAAGATCAGTCAATAAATCTGTGGCAGGGCCAGGAATGGAATGTAGGGCCCAAATCTGTCTGCCATGGGATATGAGAACTCACAGCTTTTTCAGCTGGATCTATTTTTTTTTTAAATACTAGTTATTGATTTCAACCAAGAGGCTGCCCTGAGGTGTGTGTGGTTTTGCTCCTGTCACGATGAATTGGCAGGAGCTGAGAGAGATCGAGGGCTACTCTAACTCCCCATTGTTCATCAGTAGGGTTATACTAGGAGAGACTGATGAAGCTAGAGGAGGTTGAGGGTTTTTGCAGATTTGGGGTTTGTAGAAACTGCAGATTTGTCAATCTCCCCCAGCCTGACCTATGATTTAAATCCATGAATTTGCATTCCCAAGAACAAACAAACGAAACATTTAGGTGTACATACGTAGTACGTGAGTGGGGGGGAAGGTATACATGTCTGTATACAAATACACACAAACACACAACTTTAATACTAGTTACTCAGATCCAACAGTAGGAAAATCAGGTATTAGAAATCCTGACTCCCAGTCCTCTGCTCTAACCACTAACTATTGTATCCTTGCAGTGTGCTGTTAAACAGATGTTCCATCACACACAGTTCCAGCCTGCCACTATGCAATCTGGGAGCCTAGGCATGTACATGCTATATAAATGCAAGACACTAGTACTAAAAATCCAAGACGAGGGAACTCAGTTTGCCTAATTTTGAACCCACTCCAAAAATCATATTTCAATAGGAGTGTTAATGGTTTCATGTGCCAATCAAGAGATCCAGCAAAGAGCAGCAGAATGAGAGAGGAGAATCCTAAGAAGGAAAAAAAACTCACAGCATTTATGTGTTCATATGTTTGTATAAACATACCTGAACCTAGCTATTCTACAGCACTTTTAATAAGGAGATCCCCAAGTGCCTTTCAGACAATGATCAGTGTCATCTCCATGTTACAGGTGGGGAAACTGAGGCACGGAGTCTCGAGTAGGAAAAAAAGATGTAAAATCCTAGTGGAGGCAATGCAGTGTGTGCCTTTCACATGAGTTAGGGCGACATAGACCCTGGGCTCCTCCATAGGCTTTAACTCGATTGGTCAATTTGTGTGAAAACTACAAACTACTTTGTTTTCTCTAGTCAAGAGCACACTTTTTACGCCCCCAGTAAAGAACCAGAAAGGTACAGTGACTTGCCAAAGGTCACCCATCAGACTAGTGGCAGACATAGGAACAGACCCCTGGATAGAGAGAGAGCCCAGAGCTGTACGCATTAGACCAGACTGCCTCCCCAATCGCTCTTGGCAAAGCTCCTTATTAAATGCGGGGAGGGGAGGAAAAGATTCATGAATTGGAATTGATTCTGCAAACTCATCAAACTAGTTTGAGATGTTTGCAGACCTCCACTAGTTTGTCCGTCTTTAGCAACAGTACTGCTGATGAACAAAGGGGAAATCTAGCAGCCAACACTGTCCATCACCTCAGCTAGGGAGGGAAAAGAATCAGCGGCCTCAAGGCAGCTTGCTTGCTGGAAATCAATAACTAGTATTAAAAAATGGATCCATTTCCCATTGGAACAGACGGCTCAGGGCTTTGCCATAATTCTGAGGAACAGTCAATATTTACCGTGAATGTCTCCTGTAAAGATTGAACTTCGATTTACTGAGCCCATTATTGTGCGTTAATAATAATATGGCAATTGATTATTCGACCATATTTACAGAGGTGATGAAAAATGGGTTGGAAAAAGGAAGGATATCTGATGCAGGGTTATGATATTAACTAGGGAACATAATTGCACACGGCTGCATTAGCCAAACTATCTTCATGTTGTTAAAACACTTTTTATGAAGGCATTAAAACAATTCAGATAGGGAAATTACCTGAGACCAGTGACAACACTTGGGCAACAGGACACATTTCTACTCAGTGCCCCACAGCTTGCAGCTGTTTATTAATTTGTACAATGGCTGTGCCTGAAGGCGCCAACTTGGATCACAGCCCCACTGTGCTAGGCGCTGTACATACATAACAACTGACTGGCACTGCCCTAAAGAGATGGCAATTGAAATACACAAGACAGAAGGATGGAAAGGGAAACTGAGGCACAAAGCGGTGAACTGGTGTGCCGAAGTCACAAAGAGAATCGGTGGCAGAGCCAGGAATTGAACCAAGATTTCCAGAGGCCCAATCCCAGGCCTTAACTTAACCAGCCTTCTATATATACTCCTGTTACTACATAGCTACTGATGAGCTTCATCTGAAAGCTGTATGCTTTCTCTAGCTACTCTTTAACTCTCTTGTGTGTACCTCTGAAATAGATTTAAAATTCAATTTACAAACTGTTGTTAGTTTGACGCCAATAATTGTCCTGACAAAGTGTAAATTAACTGTGCACCACAGCCTAAGCACATTTACAGCAAGGTCTGTGTGAAATCGGCACACTTTGTTCTGTGAATTTTCACTTGCAAGTTGCAAAACATGTCAGACTTGAGTGCTGCATCCTTCTGCAACAAAGCTAAAATAAACATGAGGATTTCTCTTCTGTACTGGAGGAACTCGGGCAGTGCTTGATCCTGATGGCTCAGCTATGCCATGACGTATTTTTGCAGCCAGGAGAGTTTACAGGAGCTGCACAGCGTTTATAAATAGCACGCTGCTGAAATTTGCATCAGCAATTTTCGCCATTTGTGTTTTTCATTGTATGTCCACAAATGTCACTTCTTGCAACATGTTCGGCGAAACAGTCGATTTTCCTATTGAAAATCCAAGCAAATGTCAATGTTTGCATACTTTTTCTATGTTAGGTCATGCTCATTTTACTAAAAAACTAGTGAAGGGAGCTATTTTTCCAAACTCATGATCTGGACCTTTGAGCTTTGCATTCCCTGTTAATTTTGCATGCCTTCCCTTAACAATGTGACCGAAGCGTCCTTTGGAAATGAAGCTCTCTCTACTGAGCTGCATGATACCAATTACTGTACAGTCCAATGCAATAGTTCATAACAGGTGACTGTTTTACAGTGATGGAAATCGCTTCCGTTTGGAATAATATACCCTACCACTGCTCTTCAGTGGGTTGCTGCTCTCCAGGCATTGAAATCTTGCTCTGCTTGTTTCACAAGCTACAAAGAGATTTTCAACATTCCAAAATCTGAGCTATTTAAAAACAGGATGTTGGTCTGGTCTATGGTGAAGATAGGGGCCATTTGCAAAATCCAGACCTGGGTATGGGGTTGGACCTTTCCCAAAGCCCAGCCTCATTTGGATCCAGGGATTTGGTTCAGGCCCACATCCTAACAGACACATTGCAAAGCTATAGCACTGGGGAGCTGAAGAGCTGCACTTTGTACTCTCTGAACATACATTACTTTGCCCACACACTAAGAAAACTTATTATGCTTGGGCTATTAGGTACCTTTTAAATACAGCTGAAAAAAATATATGGAGATCTAAGGCATGGCTTAGAAAAAGAGCAAATTAAAATTAAATTCACCCCCAGTCAGCATCATTGCTTCCAAGGGGGAGTATCCACAGGGAGAATGGTTTTCTGGAATTATTTGAAGGTTGGTTTTAATTTTTCTCTGCCTCTGCGCCCCATGCCATTTGTGCTCGTATCTTATCCCGCCCGCCCCCATACGCAGTAGCAAAGCCATGCTTCTCCACTTATGAGTTTGTTCTCACCCCCATAAGGAGTGGAAGGGGCTCATAATTCATGGTGCATGTTCTCAAAGGCAGTGGGGTTTAGCAGGTGGCGAAGGTTGGAGAGAAGTGGATTCCTTCAAGACGACATTTGGAAAAATAAGACTAACAATTCTCCAGTCCTCCACCCCAACTACCGTTGTGTTTCCATCTGACCCTGACAGTCAAGACTTTGTGCTGCACCATGGAAACCAACAGAAGTTTTACATATGTCTCCAGTGGGAACAGAATTGGGCCCTTTGATGCTCCTAAGAAAGACACAATCCCCCAAAGGTTCTGTCAAAAGCTCTTTTGAACCCAAAACTTAGCAATCATTTGAACCCAGGCCCACGCTCAAGAATTGCTGCAGACACATACCTAGTCCCAGTGAGATTCTGAAAACCCTGTAGGTTTCCAAGTGGTTGTCTATTTTTCTTTCTTGAATCCTGAAAATACTTTGCTGTTCTATAAGCACCTTTCATCAGAGGATTTCAAAGCATTTAGCAAACAGATTAAGCCTCACAATTTCCCAGTTAGGTGGATAAATTATATTAATTCCAGTTCAGGAAATTGAGGCCTGGAAAGGTGAAGAGAGAGTCAATGAGAGAAATTAAAATTGGTCCTGGGAGGCCAGGCTCCCAGTCCTGTGCTCTGACCATTATATCACATTTCCCTTCCAGAGCTGGGAATAAGACCCAGGAGTCCTGGCTCTCAGCCCCTGCAATCAGAACCTCTCATCAAACCGTAATTATTTTCTCATCTCCAGCTGCATCCTTTATCTAATACTCCAGCCTGCAAGGAGAACACACATCTTGACTAAGGCCCATGCCTCCTTTTCTTCCCAATACACACAGAGGCTTCAGGAGGGAACTAGCCGTGATAAGCACTCAAGAGATACATGAACTTGCTTTCAGAATATGACTTTTTGTGGCATTTGATGGAGTGGCAAAGATTCCTTTGGAAGAAGCTGCTCTGCTGCAGCAGTCGCTGGAGGGAAGGTGACAGATAGGTACCGGATAGCTCCTGTTTACCTCTCCTGTCTGGCCGACTGCAGCCGGAACGAAGATAATCTATGAGCAGTAATGTGCATCAGAATTGCTCTCTCCCCTGTATAAATCAGGAGGGTGAAGGCTTATTGAAAACAGTTCTTCTGGTGCTTGTCTCCTTCACGCCCACAGCATTATCCATCTGCTGCTGAAGGTCACGCCAGCCTCATAGGAGGGGATAATTAGGGGGGTTCACTCCATCATTTTCAGGGTGAAGGGAAAGCTTTTTTTTCCAACTTTTTGCACGGCTTTGTACAAGAGGATGTGTAGTCCAATGGACAGAGCATTGGTCTGGTTCTGTTCCCAGCTCCGCCAGCACTTTGCTGTGTGACTATGGTCAAGTCACTTCCCACTCTTTGTCAAGGAAGCTCTTTACAGCGGGGCTGACTCTTAGCATGAGTACGTACAGCACCTAGCACCACAGGGCTCCCAGAGAATCAGAGCCAATGTCAACCCACGCTATTATTAACATCCATGCCTGAGTGTCCCCCTCTGTAAAATAAAGGCATTACTAAACTACCTGCCATGGAGGGAGAGGCCAAAGAGTGTTAATTAATTTGTCTTTGCACAGCTCTTTGAGGCCTTCGGCGAGAAAGTGCTTTGGAAGCACAACCTGTTGTTATTAAGATTTCTATGGTGCGTTTCCAGTCCTGCCTACCACAGATACAAAGCCCAGCGGCTAGCGACGTCAACAGTTAGGCGCCTCACTCCACAGTGAGCCATGCAGGTAAAAAGGGACCTGTTCTTTCCAAGCTGCTGACCTCGAGCTACCTCCATGGACTGTGAACAGAGCTGAGTGCCTCTGGGAATCAGGCCAATTTTATTTAGGTGCCTCACCCACCTTTAAAAATGGTATCCTTGGTTACTACTCAGAGGCCACGTTCTGCCTTCGATCCCCGTTTAACCCCTGCTCGCCCACTGAGACTGCTGGGAGAGAGCCGTGGAACGAAGGGGCATTCACCTGGAAATGTAGGTGCCAACCCGCAGTCCTATGGAATTCGGCCCTCTCACTCCACAGAAGCAGTCTGCCGGGCTTTGGTATTGCGGCGACTGATGAGACAGCAGCACAGCAGATTAGATCAAGTGGATCAGATAGACGGACACAGAGGGAAGACCGGACAGACACCGAGTGGGCAGGAGGAGGATCGGATGGTCCTGGGCCGGAAGGCAGTGAGAGGAGGGATATGGTGGGGCCCTGTGAGGAGCTGCGTTTCAGAGGCCGTGATTTATCAGCCCCGTGACACAGCCAACAATCTCATCCTTCTTCCCGACACCGTGCCGGCATGGCCGTGATGGAGCACCCCGTCAGACGGCATTTAACAGGCCGTGACGTGTGACTGACAGGAGCGGGGAGGCGGAGGGGAGCCTACTCCTGGTGAGAAAGCGTCGCGACTCCACAGCCTGGTGGCCCATCAGACAAACCAACCTTGTGGAGACATCGAGATGACCCCAGCCTCTGTCACCTCCTCTAGCCAGCCTGGACTTCTCGGGGCCAGCCCTCTCCCCACCCTATCCTCTTCGGTTCCTGCTGCTTTAGCTCCTCCTCAGAGCCCATCTCAGGCTCCCTCCTGCCCTGATAAGCTTTGTAATGGCTCTAATTTATCTGCTGCACAACTTAATTAAAGTCAATGCCAAGGAAGAGCTGATCAAGTAATTGACCCAGCCCTGGATCTTTCTCCTCCCCCCTCCCTGCGAGAGAAGCTGCCCGAAGCACTAGGCGTCTTTGCCTGCAGCACATTCCGGCTGGATTTGGCTTTTATTTTTCCAGATATGGACTATTTGTTTTTCCTGTAGGACACTGAATGCCACAGCAGCTCTGGTGGGGAACCTCTTGGGCCTCCAGCTCCTGATTTCCCGAGTAAGGCTCATCCTCCCCATCTTGTAAACAGCCCCCTTCACTCCTTTTCCCTCACCTCTTTGCTCTCCTACACACACAAACAGGGGAGGGGGACAGGTTGAGATGAAACAAACAGGCTCCAACTTTCGCCCATCAGTTTGAACCAAACCTTCCTCATTGGGAAGGAGATGGTCAATAAGGAAGGTTGACTCAAACTTTTGTTCTTGTTCCTTTCCATGCCTCTGAACCAAAAGGTCCACTGGGACTAGCCCATCAGCGTTCTCATCCCATCCCCCAAACCGCAACTAAGAAAGAAAGAAAGAAAAAAAGAGAGAGAGAGAAAGAAAGAAAGAAAAAGAAAGAGCTATGTAAACTAAAAATGAAATGACTATACGTTGACCTACCTCTGTAAACGTCGACTCTAAAATGTCATTCCCACCGATGTAACTTTCCCACTACACTGACTTAATAATTCCACCTCCGCACGAGGGATAGTGCTTAAATCGGTGTAGTTAGGTCGACACAGTGTCAGTGTGAACCAGTGGTTCTCAAACCACAGGCTGCTTGTGGCCCAGTCGGCATACAGCTGTGGCCCATGTGACATCCTCAGGGCCTTACAGATAGTCTATATATTGTGTGGCTGCAGCACACGTAACACGCAGACAGCTGCATATGTGGCCCACAACGGTAAAAAGGTTGAGAACCACAGGTGCGGACACTTCATTGCTTACATCGATTGTTGCTGCCTTTCAGAACCTGCCCCACAATAACCCAGACTGGCAGTTAGATCGGAGCAAGCGCTCCTGGTGGGGATGCATACCTCCAACACAAGGAGTGTAGCGTGGACATGTGAAACCGATTCCATTGCTGCTGTAGCTGTATGTTGACGTAATTTAGGTTGATTGAATTTTGTAGTGCAGATTCGCCCTAAGTAACTTGCGATGTGCTTCACCCACAGGAAGCAGGAAGGTTTGAAATGTTAGAAATGATGTAGATGAAGCAAAGCAAACTTCAGAGAGGCTTCGAAGGCATGCAGGGTGACAGTGGGCAGTGAAGCCAGGAACAGAAGCTAGGAGGAATCCCGGCTCCCAGCATGAAAAGGGATCATCCGCTCTCAGAGGGCCAGCAGCATCTGAACCTCCCAGCCATCCCTCCTCTATTCATTATTATTTATATTGCAGTAGCACCTAGCTGCCCCAATCAAGATCAAATCCGCACTGTGCTAAGTGCTGTACATACACAAAGCGAGGACCATCCCTGCCCTGAAGAGCTTACAGCCTAATTAGGTAAGAGACAAAAGGCAGGTGGGGAATGGTGGCACAGAGAGATGAAGTGACTTGCCCAAGGTTTCACAACAGGTCAATGGCAGAACTGGGAATAAAATGCAGCTCGCCACCATCCAGCGCTCTACCTATCAGAGAACACTGCCTCTCCTTTTAGCTATTCCAGGCTCCATACATTTCCCTTTGGGCATCAGGTGCCCACATAACCAGTCAGGATGTCAGCTCTCATCAGCGCAGTACTCTGAGAACAAAACCTTCCAGTTGTTGGCTCCCGAATGGGCAGCCCTGGCCCACTTTTGCCGTAGGGACACGGTGAGTTTGCAGTGGCGCCTTTATGGGAAACCCCCAGGGGCTGAAAACCCCAGCTCTTGGTATTTCTGGCATCTCTCCCTGTCACTCAAAGCCATAATTGGTACCTGCTTCAGGAAAAACTCCCAAATCAATAAGCATTTGTTCTTGGTATCCATGGCACGTCAGTGCCTCTGGATTCTCCGAGCCTGTTGCAAACCTATTTTTCTCCTTCCTCGGGCATCATCACTTAGGCTAGATGCAGAGATAAACCTCTGAACCCCCTTTTCTCAGCTCTCCCAATCAATAACTAGCTCTCTTCTAATGACCTTTCCATCCCCCTTGTGGAGTGGATCAGTCAGAGAGTGGGGCCGAATCAGGAGCCTACTCAACCCTTCTTGGACACTGACTAATCACTGCCATTAGACGCAGAATTACAGACAAAGGAGGAAGGCAGAGAAAGGACTGACCCTATGTTTAATGCAACTGGTGACCAAATGCCCATGGCAGCTGCAATGCGGAAGGAATTCTAATGCACCTCAGGGCACGGCACTTCCAAGCGTTTTGCAGCTGCCTGTCTGCAGCCGGTTAGAAACGCTCTCTCGGTGCTGCTCAAGCTATGAAGCCTCTTCAATGGGTGGAGCAGTCTGGGAGAAAGGAGCTGCAATGAGCTTGCAAAGCTGTAATTTCCTGGCCTGTGCCCTGTCTGTCTAGGCTGATTTCTGAGACCGGTTTATAAGCACTCACGCAGCACCACTGTGCTCCTTCCCCCAGATTCATTGCATAGGTGCAATTCAGATCCCAGTGCAATTCAAAGCACGACCACTCTTTGTCATAGCTGACCTGTTCATTTAATTATCTGGGGACTCCTTTAGGAGAAGGTGGGGGAAATTCATGACATTGCCATTCGGGGTTAGAAAAGTCACAGCATAACAACAGAGCCCTGCAAGCCTGAGACCTACAGGAACCACATGCCATAATGACAAAGCAAGTTTTCAGGCCTGTAAGCTGAAGAACTAATGCGTGAGGCAGTGGCCTGGATTCTAATACGGCTCATGAATCATCAACTCGGCTGCGCTGACCGTAGAAGCTTTAGCACGGGTCAGAAGTTGAGAGAGATCTTGCTGGGTTTCCAGAGCCTAAGACAGTCATGACGGGCAGAGAGATTGTTTTTGAGTAATAAATGGAGCAGAGGGGCTCTGAAAGTCACTGGGAAGGAGCGAACCCAGAACCCCATCAGGTGGGTTTCACTGCCAGTTTTCTGATTACAGCAGCACTGTGGCTTCTGTTGTTGCGGCTGCCCTTGTTTTCCTCCCTCATCAAACCCCAGGCCAGGGTCTCCCCCTTTAAGTAAAGTAACCTGATCAGGAAAATTTCAGCAGACCTCCATGCATGACCACGGCGGCAGACTCCCCTCTCTACTCTTTCTCTATGGGTCCCGCTGAATTTGCAGATCTGGACTCCAACCAGTCACAACCAGCCTTATGCTTAAACTCAGGTTTCTATTTGCAGGGGGGTTTTGTGCCTCATTGCTGGGTTTCCAGTCTGAAAAACTGTCAGAGAAAGTGATGCAGTCATTGCAATTAGCATTATGAGCCCATCAAAATCAATGGGACTCTTTCCATTGACTTCAATGAACCTTAGCTGAGGCCCTTACTGAGGAATCCATGAACACTGTACAGTCAAATAATAGCATACAAACAGCTTAGCCAAAAAGGTTATGGCAAAGGACTGCAATGTAGCATGGTGGCACTGCACTTCTGCAGATCTCAAGGCACTTCACAGGCAAATTCTGATGTTCTTCCTCACGCTGACTCACTCCCACATTGTCCCACTGACTTCAGTGGGTTTGCTTGTGAGCTGAGGTGCTACAAAACTGGAGCAAGGGTGTCAGAACTTTGCCTAACAAATTAAGCCTCATGAGCCCCCTGTGAAATAAATCAGTATCCACTGTCCCGAGTGCTCATGCAATTGACTCATTCCCCTCCTACTACAGCTACACAATGTACTAAAACGGCAGTGGTGAAAGCAGAGATGGGCCTGAGCCATGGTATGTTCTCAGATCTCAGAGGTCTACCAGGGCATGGAGGTTTTGGATCCAAGATTCTGACGGGATCTCATTGCCAGTGAGCCAAACCACCATAATGTCTCTCTGTTCAGCTGAAGGCAGGCCACGCAAGTTCAGATCAAATAACGATTGATGCAAACATTTGCCCCAGTCTTGAAATGATTTTCCCGAATTCTGAAAAAGTTTGAATAATCATCTTCCTTCCCTCCCCTGACGCATTATTTTCATAGTGTCTGTCTGTCTGTCTGTCTGTCAGCACTTGTCCCAGATGAGCTAAAATAACACAAGCAAAAACATCCTGCTAGGATATACAGATTTACTGGGAGCAGGAGATACCTGGAGTGCAGAAATAAAACTGTCCTTTAGGGCTTCCAGGCCAACGTGCCAGATCCAAAGGGTTCAGTGAAGTTTCTGAAGTGAATCGCTGAAATTCCTGAGATTTCCACCATCACTACAAATGGGATGAGCTGCAAATTGCAGACACAGATCTGAGCTTGCACGGAGTTCTCAGACCGTTCAGATCTGGAGCGTTGGTTTGCTCATCACTAGTTCAGTTTATGGCACTCAGGGTAAGAGTGGCGAACTACCCCTGAAATGTGCTTTGTAGATCAAGACTGAAGGGGCCATCATGTCATTGTCAGGCTCTGAAATGACTGATCACTGGTTTCAAAGGCAATTAAGCTGCAAGATTACTGTAATATGCCACATCCTTCGCTGTCTGGTAACTTTCTTCACCTCCTACCCTTCCCCTATCCTCTCCCAGGCCTTCCTCCTGGAAGTTTCTAATGGGCTTCTCAAATTTATCCTTTAATCCCACACAATTGTTTCCTTCAGATCAAAGCAGAGGGAGGGACCCATACTTCTCATTTCTTTCTGCATTTCTCCGGCAATGGCATTTCCATGCCATGAGAGGAGCTTTACAAAATTAAAAATAGTAATAAAAAAAAAAAATCTACTCAGCACCGAATCCCCTCTCGTGCATATTCATCAGCATATCTACTCCTCCATACCACCCCACACACCCTCGCCACAAAGAGAACGGCCAGCGATGTCACTCCTGCCTTAGGCATTGTACTAATAAGTTGGGAGCGGGGGAGGAAAGGGGGATATTTTGAAGTGCCCTTGTGTGAAAGGAATGCAGGAGATATTTTCTAGAATAAACTATATATATCAGGTGCAATGTCTGCTCAGGTAGCAGAGAGATGAGTGAGACACAATTGCTTAGGCAGAGAGAGGGATTAGACAGCCAGACTGGATGAGAAAAAGAGAGACAGAGGTCTACAGTCTTTTTCATCTAGAAGGATTCTAACATGCTTTACAAACTACAGCATATTCAGGGATCACATTCAGAAATGCAGCCACCTCTGGGGTGACACACGCAGCTCTTTAACTGGGCACTTGGCAGTATACAGTATTTGATAAAAGCTACGGGAGAATTTAGAGGAGATAGAAATACCCCACCTAGAAATAGCCAGGACATAACAGCTGCCTCCACAAAACTACTTTTGCAAGATGCACCATGGCAGCTGTAATAGCTGCTGGTGGCCAGGACCTCCATCTTATGTCTCACCTGTGCACGGGCTTTACACCTCCAGCATCTCAACCCACCCATTCCTTTCTCTCCCAAACCTGCACCAGGGCATTGGACTGGCCCTGACTCAGAAGGACTGAATAAAACCCACCACGCCATCACTATCCATAGCACCCAGGGATTTCTTCAACAGTCTCTCATTCAAGTCTCTACCAGTTCCAAACCTCCTTAGCTTAGAAGTGCAAAGATAACAGCCCAAGGGGGTACAGCTGCAAGCCTCCTCAGTAGTGCTCTGAGAAGCCCAGGCCTTAAGAGTTTGGGGATTTTTAAAAATCCAAATGGCTCACCTAACTCCTTCTTGGAGTATGTAGGTCCGTGAGACATCCGCTGTCCCATGGCATCTGCCTACCCAGCTGTCTGCTTGTTTCATATCCTAACAAACCTGTGAACAGCTAGGACTTTACGGCAGTCACTCTACCACACATCACAGCCACTTGGAACTTCGCTGACCCTGGGAATAGACCTGGGATTCCCCTGCTCCAAAACACAGGGCCAAACAGGGCCTATGACAGTGTTGAGCAGTCCCGATTTCATCCATCAGAGGCCAGTGCTGAACCTTCCTTTAACCACAGTACAACATCAGGAACATTTATTTTGAGGTAGCACCCAGAGGGCCCAGTTGAGGGCCCTGCTGTGCTAGGTGCTGTACAAACACACAGTAAATTACAACCCTGGGCCCAAAAAGCTTAGAACTGTCACAAGTCACAGCTGCTGGGGACAGAATACCTCTGGCTGCAGCAGGGCCATCCCTAGGGGAGTGTGAGGCCTGGGGCAAATCACACGGTGTAAGCCACCCTTAACATTGTGGGTTGTTTTTGTATGTTTCGGGCCCGGTCACTTCCTGAATTTCTGGCTTCCGGCGCCACGTGACTAGAGCGGGAAATGCAGAGCTCTGTTGCAGTAAAAAAAATTGGGTGGGTTTGGTCGCGTTTTCAGACATACTTCCACTCTTTCTTAGGGTGGGGCTTGGCAACTCTTCTGATGTCAAAGCACGGGGCCCGGGGCGGTCGCCCCGATTCGCTGTACCCTAGGAACGGCTCTGGGCTGCAGTTTCAAAACTTGTAAAATTAACGGACAGACCTGGTGAGGGAAGTTTTCTACACACAGCCCAGGGGCAAAGCAAACCCCCTGAACCCTGAGCTGGAGGCAGCTCTCTTGCTGGACAAAACAGGAACTTCATCTCCAAGGCCTACTCAATCCTTGGTCCTTTTGCAAAGAACGTCAGCGGGGTGGGGTGCGGGGAGGGAATAGCCTTGATGGTTTCCGTGACATGGATACCTGTCTGCTAAGAGCTGGACCGAGACCCACTCATTCTGTCCAAGCATCCCTGAGACTGCAAAGTCTCTTTGTTACTTGTGACCCGAGAAGATTTGACGCAGTAGAAGACAGACAGTCAATATCCATTACTGGAACCTTGAGCCACTTTTCTCCCAATAGCCAATTGATACTTGTTGACATAATATACGGAAGTGAGTTTATTCTCTGCTTGATTGGTATGTGCTTAATTAACATTAATGGGGTGCATGCATAGGGATTGAGATGAGAATACGAACTTCAAAGTATATTAAATCTAAAGAATTACTGCAGACTTCCTGGTCTAATTACAGTGTATTGTTGAAATACCACTTAAACATAGCGATTATTAAAAGCATATTATTGATTGAGGTTTAACTGCTATGCAAATAAATCTAATAGAAGCAAACTGAGCTACAAATTTATTACCTTGCTGTAAATCCTCAATAAATATGTTTTCATGAATCACTTGTTGTTTATTATATAGTAAAAGTTTATTAAGCCACAATTAATTGCATATTTGGGGAAACTTCACTGAAAGCTCCCTCCCTTCACCGCCAGCACAGGAACTATGCCAGGCATCCTTGATCGCCACTTTGCTGGTGGCTTTCCTCCCTCGTGAGTGGTTGAGAGCAGGTACTTCTCACAGTTTTCTCTAAAACAAATCCCACTCAATGTTCAGAGTCAAAAAGCCACCCCATCCCACCCCTGACTGCAGTTTGGCTTTCTTAAGAAATTAACAATGAACAGATTCAAATTCTGGATCTCGAGCAATCTAAAGATGTTCAGCTCCAGAGTCTGGGTTTCAGCCTATTCCCACTCAAAACAAAGAGTCATATAAAGAGGACATGGCTCTGCACAGAGACACATACAGGGAACAGGGATTTATGCCTCTAGGAATGAGAGCTCCTGGGACCCACACACGTCCGTTCAAAGGTGGTGTGCAGCTCCACACCGGTAGATTAAGAGCAGATGAAACCACTCCTCCCTTCCCGCCCTCCAATTTTCTCCCCTAGAACCTTTCACCTTTGCACTAGAAGGTCCAAACAATCTTTGGTAGATTGAGGAAATTCAGTAGAGCTGGTCAAAAGAAGTGCAAATTATTCAAGAAAAACATTAAATTTCTATGAACTTCCAATGATGAAAAATTTCAATCAGCTCAAGTAGTCAGCCCCCGTAACTAGGTGACTCTCTCAGGTCTCCTCAGCTAAAAGAGAGTTTGAATTCCTCCTAAAGGCATGAACAATACTGATGGATAATAAACTATGAAGCAACAATATTTTGCATTTATCCAGAGCTTTTCCATCCACAGATCTCAAAGTGCTTTGCAACTGAAGATCAGTATCAGAGCTCTTTGGAAAGTGGAATTTCCATCCTGGTGGAAATCATAATACGTCTATGTTCATTTTCATCCTGTTTCAGGATGAAAAGTTGCAACGTTGAAAATTTGGGTGGACCAAAAATTTCCAAACAATTTCTGAAATGCTGACATTTTAAATCAAACCATTTTCTCTCTATCTATCAATATTTCCAAGTGTCAACGCACAGTAAAACATTCTGTTTTGAATTTTCCCTACAAAAATATCAACAAAATGGGTGTTTTCTCCTCTGAAAAATTTAAATTTCAACAAAACTCCATCTTTCACTTAGGAACATTTAAGGTTGAAAAAACTGACCAACACTGGTAAATATTATTTATGTCCATTTTACAGATGGGGAAACTGAGGCACTGATAATTATACAGTTCTCCCCACCTACTATATAGGAGGAAAGCCATGGAGTGATTTTATATAGTGCACTTTGTCTTGAATGACTAAGACAGATGGAGAGTTTAGTTTCGTTTGTGCAACAATATCAGGAAAGGAAATGCTGAATTAATCTATTGGAGAAAAATTAATGCTCTCATTAGAAAGCTTAATTATTAACATCAGCCTCCGGTTATTCCCCTTGACATTAATTTCATTTCTGACTTCAGAGCAATTGCTCTTCTCAAACTTGCACGGCTCGCAACAGGTGCTGGTTGTCTCTGGAATGTTTACAGCTTTGCACACAGCTAGTGCTAATCAAACAGGCTTCCTAGGAACCCCATCTCCTCCTCCCCATTCACAAGACACTGTCAGTTCATTCATGCAGCAGTACGGATCCTACCTTGAGAGAGCAAACCCCGCCATGTACCTGCAGTAAGTACCCTTTCTTCCTCACTGTGCTGACATTTACATGCACCCCACACTACCGTGGTTCCTGCCTCCTTCATCTCACACAGGCCCATTCAGCCACTCACACAACCAGCGCACAGTACTAGTCACCCGCCCTCCTCACGCACACAGACACATGGAGCCAAATTCAGCTTCTTATTTCAAGCCTGAGCAATTCCACCAGCACATGAGAGCAGAATTCGGTCTGTGTTAAGAGCTGCACAAAGGCAGCCACGTGGCAGTAACAAGAGGCGGCTTTTATTGGTCCGACCAAACCCAGTGTCAATGCTGCATATTCCTGAGTGGCACCTACTGCCACATTTTCTATTAACTACGTGCATGTATACAGACACAGAGCACTCTCCTAACAGCGGCTGCCTTACACACACCATTTACTATGGGCTTCACCTCCTGTGTCATTGCTAACTGCCTTTCCTTCCATACGCCCTGGCCAGGGTACCCACACGCGGGCGAGACGCAGCTACGGACCCCACCCTCTTGCAAAAGTCCTGTGCGACGCTCTGACAAAGTTCCCAGCCATCTGTGATTTCCCATTAGATCCCCTAGATTCTCTTTCCTCTCATTACCAGACATGGATATGCCAACACAACTCACTGAGGTGCATGTGTTACAGAGCCACACGTGGTCTGAGGTTGTTACAGCCCCAGCTTTTACCTCAAGCTGTAGCACCTCATGCTTTTACTTCTGGAGGTCCCTCACCTTAATAGCCAAAGCAGTATCGTGGTGGCCTATAAGCTCCTTTGCAACTGGGCACTGTTTTTTAAGCTAAACATATTACACAGGTTTCCTCTCTGCTGGCTCCTCCACCCCAGGGGAATCAATATTCCCTGGTTACTAAAGCAGGACACTTCAAGAAGCCACGAACCCCCCCCCCAGACCGCTTTATCATAAAAAACATAACATAACATAAACATAAACATAAAACATTTTAACATAAAAAAAGCATGTGCTCAACCAAAGAGGAATGGGGGTCTCATTCTTACATACTTTGTGGCAGACATGGCAATTCCATGCCCTATCTTTGGGAGACCTGACTGAATTAAGTTCAAGTGTCTTTAGGGTCCTTTGTATCAAATGAATGATTTATGCATTACTGTGGGCCAGGATTGTATGGAACCTCTCATGGGGGGAGAGGTGACAGATGTCGGATCTGGGGATCCAGAGGACTGGACTGAACGATGGGCCAGACAAGAAGGGACTTTTGGAACAAAAACCATGAAGCCAGAGGAATATCTAGGGAAGGGGAATGCAAATCCCCCACCGCTGGTTACGCAAAACCCCATCTTTGTCAAGCTACCTGCGGAGGACTGGGCCATTGTGTGCTGATCACCATTCACCTGAGGTCAAGATCAAAGCCCTAGCTGTATAATGGAAAATCTGAACTATTCACGTGAGTCTGGTTCTGAATTCGAGACAGTTACGAACATGTAACCAACGCGGAAAACCCAGATATGGATTTTGACACCCATCAAAGCCTACAGTTGGAGTTGGGAGGGATGATCTCTGGAGAAAGTAGTTAAGGACATGGAGGTCAATGGTAATTGGGACAAATTGCAACATGGATTTACTAAAGGTAGATCGTGCCAAACCAACCTGATCTCCTTCTTTGAGAAGGTGACGGATTACTTAGACAAGGGCAATGCGGTAGATCTAATTTACCTCGACTTCAGTAAGGCGTTTGACACGGTTCCGCATGGGGAGCTGTTAGTTAAATTGGAAAAGATGGGGATGAATGTGAAAGTTGTAAGGTGGATAAGGAACTGGTTAAAAGGGAGACTACAGCGTGTCGTGCTGAAGGGTGAACTGTCAGGCTGGAAGGAGGTTACTAGCGGAGTCCCTCAAGGATCGGTTCTTGGACCGACCTTATTTAACCTTTTTATAACTGATCTTGACACAAAGAGCGAGAATGTGTTAATAAAATTTGCGGATGACACGAAGCTGGGGGGTATTGCTAACACGGAGAAGGACCGGGATGCTATTCAGGAAGATCTGGACCACCTTGTACACTGGAGCAATAGTAATCGGATGAAATATAATAGTGAAAAGTGCAAGGTCATGCACTTAGGGATTAATAATAAGAATTTTACATATACGTTGGGGATGCATCAGTTGGAAACGACGGAGGAGGAGAAGGACCTTGGGGTATTGGTTGATAACAGGATGACTATGAGCCGCCAATGTGATATGGCTGTTAAAAAAGCAAATGCGGTTTTAGGATGCATCAGGCGAGGTATTTCCAGCAAGGAGAAGGCGGTGTTAGTGCCGTTATATACGGCGCTGGTGAGACCCCACCTGGAATATTGTGTGCAGTTCTGATGTCCCATGTTTAAGAAGGATGAATTCAAACTGGAACAGGTTCAGAGACGGGCTACTAGGATGATCGGAGGAATGGAAAATCTGCCTTATGAAAGGAGACTCAAAGAGCTTGGCTTGTTTAGCCTGGCCAAAAGAAGGCTCCGGGGGGATATGCTTGCTCTATATAAATATATCAGGGGGATTAACGTTAGGGAGGGAGAGGAATTATTTAAGTTTAGTACTATTATAGGCACGAGGACGAATGGGTACAAATTGGATATTAGGAAATTTAGACTAGAAATTAGACGAAGGTTTCTAACCATTAGGGGAGTGAAGTTCTGGAATAGCCTTCCGAGGGAAGTAGTGGGGGCAAATGACTTATCTGGCTTTAAGACTAAGCTTGATAAGTATATGGAGGGGATGTTATGATGGGATAGTTTAATTTGAGCAATTGATTTTGGATTATCGGCAGATAAGTCTGCTCAATGGTCTGTGGGAATGCTGGATGGGATGGGAACTGAGTTACTGCAGAGAAATCTTTTTTGGGTGCTGGCTGGTGAGTCTTGCCCACATGCTCAGGGTTTAGCTGATCGCCATATTTGGGGTCGGGAAGGAATTTTCCGCCGGGGCGGATTGGCAGGGGCCACGGAGGTTTTTCGCCTTCCTCTGCAGCATAGGGCATGGGTCACTTGCTGGTGGATTCCCTGCAGCTTGAGGTCTTCAAATCTCACTTTTGAGGATTTCAATAACTCAATCATGGGTTCGGGGTTGTTATAAATGTGTATGGGTAGGGTTTTGTGGCCTGCCTTGTGCGGGAGGTCAGACTAGATGATCATATTGGTCCCTTCTGACCTATGAGTCTATGAGAAAGCTTTTTAGCATGCAAGGAGAGGATTTTAAAAAAAAAAATCTTTTCTCTGTAATGCTTTCACCTTAAGAATAAATGTGCTAGCTTGGAAAGAGCTGTGTAATGACTTGTAATTGCTGGCCATGGCGCTGGTCAGAACCACTGGAGAGAAAGCAAAGGACAGCCGCTGGCTGTTTAAGCTGTCTGGCTTGCTGGGAATATCACAGCATAGGCAGGGAACGATGCAGCCCAGAAAAATGCCAGCCAGAAGGTCTTTACCCAAAAGGTGAGGGCTGATGAGCTGGGAGTTTAGATTGAGTGTCATAGGTGGACTGCAAGGGAAAAATGCAGGTACAGTTGCCCTGAACTGTGACATGCTTATATTTATCTTCTCTAGATATGTCATTTGTTTGGAAACACATCAGAGGCCATTCGAGAACGTCTGATAGAGAATTGATCGCCAGGCCATAAAACTAACTGGTAGCGCTAATAAGAAAAGTAAACAAGGGAACCAGGGAAGGGAGGAGGGATGCACATACGAGGTGATTAACTGCATTACCATCTAACTCCATACCTGTTTAGAGTCTCCAGGGAATCGGGAATCAATGGGATGGACCGAATCAATGCTAAGCCTCCCCTGAGATCCAGTAAATCTCTAAACAACAGAGTAAGCTGCCCTTTCGACACCATTAAGAGGGAAATGGACCAGAAATGTTTACAG
The DNA here is from genome assembly GCA_007922155.1 of Mesoclemmys tuberculata. Lineage (NCBI taxonomy): Eukaryota > Metazoa > Chordata > Testudines > Chelidae > Mesoclemmys > Mesoclemmys tuberculata. Next base: position 8,021,507 of record ML675648.1, on the reverse strand, counting down.
AATAGGATCTACTGTCACTATGGCTTACTCTGCAGTTAAAACTCGCAGCAGCCTCCTTACATGAGTCGGGCCCACCATCAGCAACATAGCTCTGCCGACAAAGCCACCAGTTTAGCTGCAACTCCGCAATGCTGTTCAGGGAAGTAATGTTCCCATCCCAGCCGAGAAACTCCTTCTGCTGTTGCACGTGGTGTCTGCAGTAGGGGGCTGTCAGGCTGCAGAGTGGAGACAGCCGTATTCTGTATTTTATTTGAGTACAATATATTAGCTAGACACAGTTAACTAGGAAATTAAAGACCTTAAACAGGAGACCCCCCAAAAAAAACTTTTAAAGCAAATTATCACTTAACCAGGGAAAACCCCAGCAGTGTCTCCCCCATTTGATTTTCATCTCCCCAATTCTCACCCATCATGGGGAGAATCAGCTAATGCTTCATGGGGAACGGACGGCACGTGCGACGCACCCAGTCCAGGTGGAAACTCATCATTAAGGAGTCTGCACTGCTTCCAGTGAAGTCAACAGAAACTCTGCCCTTCACACTGAAGCAATAAGTGTTGGTATGGGGGACGGGGGGGCAATAACAGGGAAGAGTTATCTGGTGTGTCAAAACCAGAATCCCACTACAGACAGCTCAGTGATTGGGACTACTAGCCTAGAGAGAGTTGTGTTGGCAACTTTGATCCATTGTGCTCAACTACTCCGGTGATGGGAGAAAAAGAAAGGGAGAAAGAAAGGGACTGCGTCTTTGGTCATATTTACACTACAAACTTTGGTCAATGCAAGTTACCCTGGCGTACGCACCAGGAGCACTTCTGTCAATGCAAAGTGTGAGGCACCACAGTAGGTGTCCCACTGTGCCAAGCACCATCTTCTGGGAAGTTTTCATAATGTGGCGTGGGGCAGAAAAGAGTGACGCTGGGAACTCTGGGAGATATGGGTCACGTTCCCCTCATGCAACTTTCTCCATCCATAATGCCACTTCTATCCCATAATTTTCATACTCTCCCCCCCCCCCTTTTTTTTTTTAAATATAAAGATTCAATAAACCCATACTGCACTGGTTGGTGTCTGCCCCCTCTGACAGAAATATGGAGCCCACACAGCTCTGCGTACAGTTCTCATGAACATTGCAAAGACAACCTGCACGATTCTCTGGTATTATCAGAGCTAAGGGAAGAACCACACCAGTGGGGAACATGATAGTTTCTCCAAGGACAGACTGCTGAGGGACACAGCAAAAAACAACAGAAGATTGTTGGTAGGGTTCACAGAGCAGCTTCAGATGGCAGAGTGCTACTTGTGGCCTGAGAAGCAAACACTGATTGGCGGGGTCACATCATAATGCAGGTTTTAGGCAGCATTGAAAGATCACTTTAACAGTCAGCTACATTTATGCACTTGGCTTTACGGTGCTCTGGCCCTGAGAGTTTGTGCGCTGTTTTGATCTGTGTAGCATACATACACATTCCTATAATGAATGTCTGAATCATCATGTTGCTGTACATTTATAACTATTACATGGTCACTGAAACGATGAATGAGATGGTCCTTGCTGTACATTTACACACGTCTGGCTGTTTTCTCGAGTTCTGTGGTGCTGGCCGCTCACAGGCACTGGGTGCTTTGGGTACTGCCGTACGTTCAGCAGTCTGTGTGCTGAGCTAATAAAAATGAATTTATTTTCAAAAATAGAATTTTATTGACTGACAAATACCAGCCGGGCCTCTCGCAGCTTGGTGTACGTGACGCTGCGGTTGTCCTTACTGTCCCCCGGCGTGGTGGGGTAGGGATGCAATCCAGGGTGCCAAGTGGATTGTTGTGAGCTCCCACCATGGAGCTCTCCGGGGACTGAAAAGGGAGGTAAGTCATGACTGTTTTACCGGTAGAAACTGCAGTATTTGTGTTTGCTGCCTGAGCAGTCCTGTATATCCTGTGCGTCTCCCTTTCCCTGATGGGATTCTTGGGTTTTTCGCCATTTTCTCCTGTCCTCTCTATCCCTTCTGCCACGTTGGCCACCAGGCCTTTTGTTTGCCATCTGATGCAGCACTGGCCTGCTAGATCTTGCTGAACAGGTTCTCCCAACTCCTCTTTCTTCTCTGCATCAGGGTCAGATGTTCTGCAGGTGTGAAAGGGGCACCCCTCAAGACCGCACCAGCAGCCACTACATATAAAATGGAGAGATGTCATAACAGAAGGAAGAAGTTTCAAAATTCCCTTCCCTCAGCCTCATTTTTTTTTAATAAGACATGTTTCTTGACACTCTGCTGTCCCAGCCAGTGTATTGCATCACCAGCCAGTGGCTAGGGAGAGGAAGGCATTAACATTTTTGTTTGCATGGAACAACTTGGTCCCTATTTCCATGGGTACAAGTATAGGGCAATAGCACTGAAAACCAGCAATCTTTTCCACAGGCAGGCGGGACCTCTCTCCTGAGGATCACACATGCACAGAAAACACAGCTGCTGGGGGGGTGCCAAAGCCACCCCGCCTGTATGCAGATAGTCTGTTTGCTGCACTGTTGCCAGTCGAACTCATTGCGGGGTGGCATAGGAAAAAGAGTCCTACTGAGGAGGGGGAAATAAGGGAGCCATCCCTAGAAGCCTTTGCGGGAGGATCCCAGGGAATCTCCGTGAAAGCTCTATCAAGCTTCCTCAGGATACAAGCGACATCCCCATGTACATCAACAAATGGCTTTGCATGCCCCTTTCTCCTCCCTACCAATTCTAACGGGCAACGAAGAGCAGGTAACTCTACCTCTGTTTCAGGGACCTTCACCTCTTCTCCTAGGAGAGACACTATGAAAAGCCAATACACGTCTCTTTGTAACTTGAAATATCGTACAGTAAAATGCATGCGTGCACTCACCCATGTTCCTTCCTCTGCATTGGGCTTGTTTGTGCCGGCTGGCACAACCGGGTCTCTAACGTGTCCGGGGCTGCAACATAGCCAGACCTCTTCCCACCCTAATGCAACTCCTGCCTCCTCCGTGCTTTTCGTGGCAGAGGTCTGCATCTTGGGCTTCACCGATGTCTCCATGGTGGTCTGTGAGATGCTGCCGGGGCTCCACCAAGTCTGGCATGCAGCTCCTTGGAAATAAGCCTGCAGGAGGACTGCAGCCTAGCACCAGATCATCTGTTGGCCTCCCCGGCCTTGTGATACGTCTGCCGCAGCTTCTGGGCTTTCACACGGCACTGCTACTAACCCCTTTGCCTGCCTCTCCTGTGCAATCATTCTGTAGATGGCCACATTTCTTCGACTGCGCCTGCACAGCATCTTCTCCCACAGGCTCAGGAGATCCACTGCTTCTGTCTACTCCAAGCAGGAGCGCATGGGCAGCTGCTCACGACATGGTTTAAAGACTTCAAGTTACAGAGAACCCGCCATCCACACTAGTTTAAACCTGCCAGTGACCCCTGCCCCATGCTGCAGAGGAAGGCAAAAAAACCAAAACAAAATCCCCCAAAAAAGCAAGAACCAAAAAAGCCCCAGAGTCTTGGCCAATCTGAGCAGGTGGAAAATTCCTTCCGGACCCCAAATACGGCCATCACTTAGGCCCTGAGCATGTGGGCAAGACTCGCCAGCCAGACAGGTGGGAAAGAATTCTCTGTAGTAACAGAGTCGTCCACATCTAGTGTCCCTTCAGCAGTCACTGGAGATATTTGCTGCTAGCCGTGGCAGAATGCCTACATGCCATTGAAGGCCATCTCATCATACCATCTCCTCCATAAACTTATCAAGCTTTTAAGGCAATAGATAAAACCCCTTTCCTAATAAGAATGATCTAATATATAAGCGTAAAGCCTGAGGTTGCGTCTTTATGTTTATCTTTGTGTAACTTGCAGACGCTCGACGTCTCTTACTATTTCATCTTTGAATTGGTTTTTTTCCTTCTGTTAAATACGCATTGTTTATTTTCATCACAAGCAGGTCTCTGGTGTGCCCACGTGGGCTGGTAACTGGTTTCACGCCTCTGGGGGGTGTCAAACAAGAGGGGAATGGTCCAAGTGTCTGGCAGCTAAGAACACAGTGAGGAAGTACTGGGGAAACCTGGGACTGGAAGGTCTGTTGAGCGTCACCCCACAGAGAATAACTAGGTTCACAAGAGCCAGGGTAAGACTTTGCCCTGGTGAGCAGGCTACGGGTGTCAGGGAAAGGCTCTGAAAGCTGCGGGGCAGGCAGTGACAGAACCCAACTGGTCTTGGTGGACCCCAAACGTAACAGGAATGCTGACTAATTTCTGCAGGGCAAAAGCTGGCCTTCCCTACGTGCTTGCATAGAGCCCCGCACTAGCGGACCCAGGAGAATGACTGTATCACAAGCAATGCAGGAATAAAATGGGTAGTGACTCTTGGCTTTTCATTAGGAATTTGTGTCGATATAATGCTCATGAAAGAGGGAATTAACAGCAGCAGGGAGAGACTCAGCTCACATCAGCGCGCCAAGCCCCACCAGACCCGTGCTGCACAAACACAAGGACTTTAGTACCAAATTCAAAACGCACTGCAACCCTGACCCGCAGCACCATGCCGTACCAGCCGTGGGCCTGCCCACATGGCTTTGCCAAGGCACCGTAATTCTGATTTACAACACCAATACCGTTTCATGACTGCCCCCCTGCCGCGTGCTCCAGTTTTACCAATGCACCTCACTTCTGAGCGGCGCCTCCCTCAGCAATTCCACGCTCTGGCCTCTTCCACCCTCCCCACCCGAGTTTTGCCAATGCACTCCAATCCCAACCAGCAGCACCCCCTCCTAGCCCAATCTTGGGGCTCCCTATAGTTCTGCTGATGTTCGCCAGTCCTACACCCACAATCCTGAGCGTCAGGACCTTCTGCTGGGCCAGTACCGAGCCCCTCCACGCACCCTGTTCCTGACCTGCACTCCCTACTTCCCTCTGCCAAATCATAGCCGTTTATTCACGATGCTGTGGACCAGTGACGACTCCTCCACAGCCCACCCGTTCCCCTCTCCCCTTGATTTACATCCAGACAGCAGAGCTTCCAGCAGTGCGAGGATGCAGGGGGACTAGATTTGTATTTCCTCCTCTCTTACCAGAGGCCTTGTTTCTGACAGATTTACAGGCCGAGCAGTGAGATTTTAATTAGACTGATCATTTCCTCAATGGCTGCGGAGGAGGAGAACTGAAAACCAGAACGTTGTGGAAGAATGTCAGGGACAGTGTTTTGGTTACAATCGACCGGCCACCAGCCATGCACCGGCTATGGCTGAGATGTCTAGGCCAATGCACCACACTCCTGTGGATGTGCTGGCCAGATATAACATCTCGGAGAGATTTCTCCAAATCCTAACCGTCTCAGGGTCGTTTTACAACTCTGCCGCTCCATAGCTGTACTTGTCAGGGATTACAGCAGAGAACTAAGAGATTCCCAGAGTCCTGGGATCCACTTCCACATTGACTCACTCTTTGCCTCCATTTACCTTTCTGCCAAATGGGTATAACACATTCTTTCCCATCTCCTGGGGGAGCTGTGAGGTTTGTAAAGAGCTTTGGATGAAATGCCCTGGAGATTAACATAGGGAATTAATATTAAGAAACAACAGCTCCTGGTTTCATACAATCCACAAAAATAACAGCAGGCCCTCTCATTGCTGGCTCTGAACAACTGTGTTTTCATTCAGGCAATGCACAGATACCAGCCAGCCGGAAAACATCCTTACGCTTAAAAGGGTGCTTTATTTTTTTAAGCATTGCTATAGGATTGTTACAAGATAGCAACAGGTAGAAGGCAAACTAAAGGCTAGACAAAAGCTTGAGCTGAGATTTTCAGTTGCCTGAGAGACGGCTGCCCTGTTTCTGTTAAAATTAATGGGAATTGAGCATCTGAGTCTCCTAGGTGACTTTGAAAAGCTCTTGTTTTTGTGTTTTCTGTCCAATGCCCCCAGTGACACTCTCTCTCACATCCATTCCAAGTGCTGGCAGAAGAAACTGGTTCATGCAAAACATTGTTTTGTTTTTTTTTTTGCAGTGAAATAAATTATTCTTTTTTAATATCAAACTCGTCTTCCCATTTGCCCTGTCATTACATACATATAAATAATTACACACCGGGAAACAAAAAAAGAAAGGGAGGAGGATTTCGAGCTGAACTCTCACTGGGCAAAATCAGAAGAGTTCCCATGCAGGACGAGTCAAAGACACAGTCCTTGTCCATTGGGTGCGCCCTGCCTTCTTTTGACAGGCTGTCCCTGCAGCCCGTTCAAGCACAGCAGGTGCATGCTGCTGTTCTAGAAAACCTAATAACTCTGCAAAGAGTGTTCGTTCTCTGCCTGCAAAGCAAATCACACTTACTGTCAGTGACAGCCTGAGCCCTGGGGAATCACATCAAGTGCAAATCTAGGAAACGTACACAGATTACAGCCAGCATTATTCAAGGGTGGGAAGGGCACACAGCATCCGGAACAGGCCAACACATTGGAAATGCAGCAGGCAGGGGTGATTTCCTAGGCAAATCCCTCGCCTGGGAGAGGAGAGCACACAGGTAAACAACCAACGAAAGGAATCGTGCGCCAGTGCTGTGCCACGCCATGCCATCCATCTACTCTGCAATGGACACGGAGCGCATAATATATCTGAGATGCTCTGCCCACCTCTGAAGGCATGCAATGAATTTGGGATGCAGTGCCTACCTAGGTTGCATCAGACAGCAAGGGCATACCACGCATCAGGGATGAGCTGTCCATCTATGACGCACTGGGCAGCTAGGGAATAGCAGTCCCATCTAGGTTACCTAGCTGGAATATTTCGGCAAGGTGTGCACCTGTGAAATAATCTGCACCTCCACTAGTCATGCCCCAGCCACACCTGGGAATGCACCATGCCGGTAAATTCAACTATGCCACTGGGATGTGCTGCACAACTGGAACAAACAAAGCCTACTCCCAGAAGTGACACATATTGGGGTTGCCCGGCACACCTGGGGATGCCCTGCATCTACAAGAGGTTTCAACAAGGGGGAGGGATGGGAAACCTCTCCCTAACCCAGGCTATTCTGGCACTCACACCAAAAGCTTTGGCGTGGAGTAATGCTTCAGCCTCCTCTGTCTGAGGGCTGCATTCGCACAGGGAAGGGCTCAGAGAACTGCTGCTGGGGCTTTCCCAGCTCCGACGCCTCATTTCCACATGGTAGAATATTACATCACAAGGACCAGAGCAGAGCCCGGGACATGTACTTCATTCTGCACCCTTTATAAATCCCCACTTCCCAGGCCAATGTCCCTCATCAAACTCACAAGTGGCAAAGAGGACTGAAACTTAAAGCAGAGACAAAGGCAAGAGTTAATCCCTCCACCCTTTAGCCCACAACCATGCTGACTGTTAGTTTTGGTGTGTGGTAGGGTGCTAGTTCTCCAGTGGGGAAGAATTCAATGCTTATAAATTAGTTCTTCATTTCAAATTCATACAGAGATTTCCTGTGGCTCTGATTCCACCCCCACCCCCTGTCCCTGCCATGGGCCCTGATCTTCCCCCACTGTAAATTGGCACCACTCCAGCTTGTGCCGGCTGGGGATCGGGTTTGTGGTCTCTAAGAAACAGTGAACTCATCTAAACTGGGTTATTACCTTCCTCTTCCCTTCCCAACCTTCAGTGAAAGAGAATGAATTATACACTGGGGATGTACGCTCCCAGGTACCGTGATATGGAAGAAGGGGAGGAGGCGGTAGGGAGAGAGAATGTGTGTCACAGACAGAGGAAACATCCTTGTGGGACTAAATTGCATTCAACATAATAAACTATCATCTTGAAACGAGTTTTCCAATTGAGTTTTGATGTAAACACTAATATTTCCTCCACTCTGCTATTCTCTTCTCGGGAGATCTCATGTATATTTCACTATGTGTCCTACCTACTATTGCACTCATACATCAAAGGGTTCGAGGACAAGGAGCCGGATTTTGAAAACATTATTCTTTTAAAGATTTATTCTCTCGTCTTGACCACCTCCTCTGCTGAAAGAGAGCAGCTCTCCATAAATTATTTTAATGGCCTATGTAAAACACAGGCACACAACCCTTGTGCTGCCTCCTAGCAAACGTTGGACTATTCCCCCACCTCTCTTAGGTACCTACATGCCCCCATTGCCATAGTACCGAGCATCTCTCCTGCCAGGCAGAGAGGTGGCCATTGATATTCCCATTTTACAGATGGGAGACTGAGGCACCAAAAGTTGCCCACACTGCAATTTGGAGGTGTGACTGCAGCGGGTGGAGCCATACCTGACCTAGATTAACAGCAATGAAGCCACTGCAGCACACGCTAGGCCTACAGGCCCAGGCCACGTGCTCAAGTGGCTGCTGGGGTGTGTCTGCCATTGTTATGCGGGTATGTCTACACATGCTGCAATCACACCTGCTGGCTGCCACGCAGAAATACCGAAGGAGGCTCAAGGCCATAACCAAGATCAAGCCCCATTGTGCTAGGCACTGCACAGACCGAGTAAGCGTTTCTGCCATGAACAGTTTACGACCTAAATAGACCAGACAAACACATGCTGGGAGATAACACTTCTTATTGTCCCATTTTACAGGTGGGGAACTCAGACACAAGGTCACACAGGGAGTCTAGGGCAGATATTAAAACCTTTACAATCCATTCATTTGTAAGCAATACTACATTCAAAACTATCCAGCTGTTCCTACTTGTCTCTTTCTGTCACAGAAACAGGGGGAGGAGGTACTGAAAGAAGTTAAAATTAAAACGGAAAAAACTATTTCTTGTATGCAAGAGCTAATTTGCCTGTGGGACTCACTGTTGCAGGATATCGCCAAAGCAAAGGGCTTAATCAAGATTTCAGAAAGTAATTAAGACTCTTATATAGACACTTACAGGAAAAGTGTGACTCTGGTTTACACATTGCACTTGCCCTCAGGAGATAAGGTTCAATTCCTGCATTTTTAAGCACCTAAATTCCTTTAAAATAATCTGTGCCTCAGTTCCCCATTTGTCAAATGAGGATGACAACAGTTCCTTTGTCTGGCCTATTTTGATTGTTAGCTCTTCAGGGCAGGGACTGTCTCTTGTTGTAGGTATGTACAACATCTAGCGCAATGGTGCCCTGATCTAGGTCGGGGCCTCTGTGCTCCTATTGTCACACAGATGATAAATAAGTGTAACAACAGACCTCGCACTGGTGCTACGATAAAAATATAAGGGATTATCTATCTAGCCTCATGCTTCTGAGAATAAGATGGTCACTAGCTGGGGTCAGGAAGAAGTGTCGTCCGTGTCCCCCCCCCGATGCATATTGCACGATGAGGAAATGTGTCAGGGTGGACGTTGGTCACTATATGCGCACCGGGATCTCAGACTCGACAGACCGTGTGACACACGCTGAGGCCCCACCATTGCCTTCTACCCATACAGCTAATGGGATCACAGCAAACATGTCACCAAGTGCCTCCTTGTGTTGTACCCACGCCCCTGGCAAGCGCCTTATGCCATGTGTTTTGAAGAGGATTGCCTTTGTTGCATTTCCAGACTGACACTTGCACGACTGGCGCTCCCGACATCAACAAGCTGGGCTTCTTCTTGAAGAATCCCCATCATTTCCCTCCTCTGCACGCTCCACTGAGCCACCCCAAAGGCTGTTCTCCCTCCAAAACCCTTGTCAGTTCCTCCCCTCTCCTGTAAGGCTGCTTAGGAGCCGGACGCAGCACGCCAGGGGCAGACCAGACCCTGGACTATGGGCGGGCAGCTCAGGAAAAGGAGCACCGAGCACAGAGAGAAGGGCGCAGGGGAAACAAAATGAAACAAGGCTCTGAGCACATCCAAACTTTTCAATAGGCACAGAGGGACCACAGCTCATATCGGCCCACGGCTGTTTCAGCATCTCTCCAAAAAAGGGGTGTGAATTGAGATGTATAGGGGGAGCAGATGGGGAAACAAATACACAGGCACTGGGCAAAGTGAGCGATACAAGGGGGCCAGGATGGGCGTGGTGGGGCGGGGGACTTCTGCCCTGACAACGGGGAAAGGAAAAAGTTGCTGGAGGAGCAGCTGAAATGAGACAGTGAACACTGATTATTCGGGCTGAGCCATGGAGCTGTGTCAGCACCATGTGGATGTGCGGCAGCATTGCACATGGTCCTTTCCGCATTTCAGTAGAAAGCAGCAAGGGCCCTGGGACCTGCCCTATGCAGACAGAACCGGGGGAGAAAGATTTCCTGTCTCCCCAACGTTTTCAGCATATCGAGTCTGCCTGCCCTGAACTGAGACAGAGTCAAAAATCTCAGAAATGGTTGTAAACTAAACATCGGGGAAAAAACCAACAGTTTGTGTCACTCAAAAGGTTTCATTTCAATAATTCGGAAATGCTCTGTTGCAATTTTGATTTTTTTTTTTACACTATAATTAGCTTAAGTTTCTAAACAAAGTCATTTCAAACTGAAACAACCCAGCATTTTCCCATTTTGAAAATGCTGAAACACCACATTTCAACAATGCTAAAATAGTGTCTTTCAATTTATTGCCCCCCCCCCAAGTTAAAACATTTGTAAAACAGACCATCAGCTCCTCATGAAGCATTTTGGTTTCAGCTCATCTGCATGTTTGGAAGAAAATAACAGTTTGCTGGATATTCCTGATTGGCAAACAGCTGTTCTACAACCCCAACTCTTACAGGGCCCCCCTGCTTATTTCCCCTGACACACACAGGTGATGGGATAAACTCACAGCAGGTGGTGCCTCTCTGTGGCTGCTCTGGAAATCAGCTCTTGCGCGGTCCCGGCTCCCTCTTTTGTTGGTCACTCAAGCTGTGAGCCCTCCCTCTCTTCACAACTCGGGGTGCTCCCTTTTCGTGACTGGGGCTTCTGGCCAAATCACTGTATAGTCCTCCCCTTCTGGGGGAACAAAGTCTCTCCGCACGAGCTGGCATCTCCAGTGCTCCTGTGCCACATCTCTGGGGCAGATAGGGGAGCCCAGGCCAGCCCTTTGCACTGGGTTCCAGCCCAGGAACCCTCCGACAAGCAGCCAAGGTCTGCGCAGTCCTCTCTCTTTCTGCTATTTCCCTGGGCTTCTTCCTGCATAGCCCTCTCCAGCTTCCTTGCCACACAACTCCTCCGGGGTTGACCCTTCTTCCAGTCTCCCTCTTGGGTTTCCTCCTTTCTGCTCCCAGAGACTGACTACAGCCAGCTTCCTAATCCAACCCACTCCTGCCCAGCTGAGCTTGTCTTCAGTTAGGCCTGGCTGTCCCTCCAGGTGCAGCCAAATACTCTAATTGCCCCCCTCAGGCCCACATTAACCCCTTCAGGGCCTGCATGGCAGTACACACTCCATTGCAGCATGCCCTCGACATGAACATGAAGGCTGTGTGGTTTAAAATGAATTACAAAGCCTGCTGCCCACGTAGGCAGAGCCGGGTACGCCCCAACACTGATACTGTGCTCGGCTGTCGCACGTCCCACCCCAGCATCGCAAAGCCCCAGATGAACACGAAACAATTCAGTGGCATAAAATCCCATGAGTTGCGCATTATTATTGCTCATGTTACTGCTGGACAAACTGAGGCACAGAGAGGTGGAGTGATAGTCACGGCGTGAGCTCGGGCACAAGTAGCAGGGCTGGGAAAGGAAACGAGTCCTCTTGACTCCACATCCTAGCCGAAACTAAGTGATCATCACTCGCTGTATCCAGATTCCATACATGCAATATTCTGGCCCTGCACTGTTCTCTTGTTAGTGATCCACAGATTTCTCTTAGGTCAGAAGGGAGAATTCTGATCATTTAGTCTGCCCTCTAATAAAACAATCTCAAGTTCACTGTTTTGGTTCAGAATAAGCACCCAGCTTTTCAGATTTCCTTCTTCCTGAAATCAGGCCCTCTTGGGGTTGCTAAATTATACTGAAGGACAGGATCCCTGGAGAGATTTTTGGTATTGACTGCTCCTAGTTAGGCAAGAAATACCAGAGGAAGTGTGTCTCTCTCTCTCTCTCTCAAGATACTTTATGGTTGCAGACCAGGCTGAATTCTGCAGAGACCAGAGTGAAAATGGAAGCGAGGTTACACATATGTTCCAGAGCCTTCAAATCTCTTTGAGTTTGGTTCTAGAAACACAGAGTCCAGGAAATGTCTGTGGCCCACCTGACATCATAGTCTTCCCCCTTTCTGCGCTGTTATTTGCATTCTTTCCTCCTCCATGTTATCGTGATGGATTAATAAATGTGGGTTGGACGAGACAACATTCCTATCGTCACAGGAATAGCACCCATTCTTGAGAACCAAACTTGGAACAAAGTATTTATGGAGGTTCTAAAAAGTCCTGTTACCTTTTCTTCACACCCAATTTCCAGACAAGAACGGGAAGCAACAAAACGCTACGAGAAAGGCTCACCTCAAAGTACTTCCACTATGACCAGAAACAGAAAAGCTTCACCAGGAAGCCCCATCTTGTGAGATCCGCCATCCTAACTGAAAACTCAGGCGTTCTTATAGGCCTGAACCCAAATCCTGGATCTGAACACATCTGGTCTTTGGGAAAGCTTGGAGCCCCTCCAATCATAGTGGTTCAAGCCTCTCTCTTTTAAGGGGTAAACCAAAAACAAGCATGCACATCAGAAGGAAGGGGAAGTTGGACCAACTGTGTCACAGGCCAGGATGGACCTGCATCCTCCATAATACAGATAACCACCCGCCCACTCCTCATGTCACCAGAGGAGACGTCCTGAAATAATGACTGGTCTACTGACCAGGCAAAAATATACAAACCATTTACTGGCCAAACCAGGAAGCTACCAGCATCTCAAGCATCCTGAGCCATTCTACCCCTGAGTTAGGCTCCACATCTGTTGTTGTTTCTTATTTGTATAACTATAGCACCCTGGCCATGGACCAGGACCCCATTGGGCGTGGTGCTGTATAAACGCAGAACTACAAGAAAAAAAGTGGTCCTTGCTAAGAGCTTGGGCCAGTCTGTGCAGATAGTTGTGTGAGGTTCTTCTGAACCAGTTTCAAACCATGGGCCCTTTAGAGGTTTGCCCACCTGCAGCTATCCCTTGGAAGGGGCCGGCTCCACAGATCTACAATATGCATCTCTCCAGGGCCATCTGGACCTCCCCGCAACTACCATTCACTGCCCAACCCAAATTCATCTGCCAGGGCCTGGCCGTGAGGAGCTCCCCCTTTGAATCACTGATTTGGAGCTTCTAAAGGGGTGGAGGTGGCACAAGGGGGAAGAAAATCAACTCTGCAAAGCCGAACTTGGCAGGCTGCAATTTGAAAACTGTCTGGCTGCATTTCTCTGTGAGAGTCTAGTTGAATTTGTAAATTATTTATCTGTCTCTTGAAAATGTGGAATCATTTAGGAATCAGCGTCCGGGCTCGGTAATGAATCAAGAGCCTGGAGTGATGGAGGAGACAGCCTGGCTTCCTTTGAAAGAGATTGCTAAGTACATCAGTCGTGCCGGGCGAGCAGCCGACAGGCAGGGTACGTGGACCTGTGCAATCTCAAACAGATCCTTGCGGGTTTTTTATTTTTTCAAAATCAATTTATGAAAATCTATGCACTGTTATTTAAGGTGGAATGAGGAGTGACATTTGGCAGAGGACGGGTAATGCCAGGATGATTAGAACAGGGGAATGTACACAATGGCCGCCCCCTTGCCTCTAACATTGGAGAAGACATGTCATAAGCACCACAGCAATTTCCCAGAGAAAGGCCTCATCGAGGGAAACCATCTCCATGTTCGGCCCCTGGCACCTGAAACCTCACCACAGACAGTCCTCAAGGTTTGCTCAGAACCAGGGAGCTTCCCATGACTCATCTGCTTGCCTTAAAGACTAGGAGCCTGATTCTCATTTGCATTAAGGGCTCTGTGCACCAGCCGGCCAAGTTAAAGAGGCCTTAAAGGGAGTGTGATCCAATTTATGCCCTCATCAAGGTCCCTTCACACTGACAGAGCAGTGCATATGGGCCTTAGTGTAAATGAGACCCAGAGAGCTAAGCTTGGTCCCGTTACATCATCTTGAATGGGGAAAAACAACCTATTTTTCTAAATAAAACACTAAATTCCCACTACATTCCTTACGCTACAAAGCAATTCTCCTGCACTGGCTATTATCTCCAGCAGCACAGATTATCCTCTCCCACCACTCTGGACCCTAGCAGCTACAGCTGGCTTCCCCTCAGCTGCAGGAGGGACAGGCAGTGGGTTATAGTTTCCCCTTGCTTGGGAGCAGGCCTTACGACACAGAGGTGACTGAGACCATTAACTCTTTGCGACGCCAGGCGATAATTACCGTCATCGCGGCCCTTTCATTTCCAAAGCTAATTTGAGAGCTGGCTCAGAGGAAGGGTGCGTGTGGTGGGGAAGTGGTTTGCATAATCCAGGCACCATCAGAGATGCAGCAGTGATGGGTCCTTGCCAGCAAAAACTCACCCTCACCTGCTCAACTATCTCCAGTCCCCAACACACAAAGTGCCACTGGCCCGCGGAGGAAGGCAAAGGGGAGCTGTTTAGCTGGCGTCCTCGCTCTGCGACATCAATAAATACATCTGCAATAAGCATGCAAGGCCGTACCTGATTTGCATTTACTTTGGGCTGGGTCGTGGAGAGGGAGAGAAACAAACTCTGTTATAGCGCAGAGTAATTTAGGATATTACCGCCGGCATCTGAATTACAAATCTACCTCTCATTACTGGTGTGTTAACGGGGAAAGGCAGCGTCTCAACAACATGCAAGGCAGAGTTTATTAGCATGAATTTGCATAATAATTAGCTCTGCAGCAAGCAAAGGCTGTTGTGCCTTTCAAAAAGCCAACTTTCAATGTCAATTTCCAAGGCTTCTCTGGCTCCCGCTCCCAGGCCCCCTGGCAGCCATTCACCACGGGCATTTCACCAGCCACTGATCTGGCCATGCTCACCGCTCTGGCTGCCGTTTGACTGACCCAGAGAGGGGCTGGCTGTTCACAGGGGCAGTTCTAATCAGCCAGGAGCCAGCAACCCGGAGAGGATTTCTAGATAATTAGACACAAGCCTCCTTGGAAGGAAACCTTTGTGTTGCTTGCCCCACACGGCTACAGCTCTATTTCAGTTACCCTACTGGCCCCCATCCCATTGGTACCTGAGCACCTCCCAGTCTTTACTGTATTTAGCCTCACAACACCTCTCTGCGGCAGGGCATGGCTATTGTCCCCATTGAATAGATGGGGAAGTCAGGCACAGAGAGACCAAGTGGCTTGCATAAGGCCACACTGGAGTCTGTGGAGAAGGAGGAGGGATGAACCTTTGTTTCCTGAGAGCCAGACCAGCATCCAAATCATTTGATTCTCCTTCCTCTCGCAGCCTGGGGAACTCCCTTTGGCTGCGCCTTGTCGTGGAAGGCACCACAAGCAGCACACATACCTACCCCCCAGGAGAGGGGGGTCTTTGCACTCCCCTTCTAGCTGCACCTCACTTTGAGGGCCACAGACACCTGCCATAACATCTGTTCACAGCCCCAATTGCCCTTCCGTCAGCAATGTAAAGGGCAATCTCCTTCATTTCCATCTGCAGTTCTCAGCTCCCCTCACTCCCCCACCGCACAACCTCTGTTCTGACCAGCTCAGAGCCTTGACCATGTCACTTCACCTCTCCGTGCCTCAGTTTCCCAGTTTCCCTTCACAGGCATATTAGAAGCCTGAGCCCGAGTGGTTCTGAAGAGACTTGAAGACATACCTATAGCCAAGCTCTAGGTGGAGTCTGCTCCAGACAGTTTCTTCCCCTGTAACGAAGTTGCCTTCCCACCCACAAGTCACTCCCCAACTTAGCAAACCTTCAGAGAATATGATGTACAACAGATGCATTGTTAGATGCTAAACATCCATCGTGCCAAAGTGAGTGCATGACTGGGCGGGTTGGGTTATGTTTCCTCCTCCAAGGACCCAACACGGACCACCAACAGTCTGAAATCAGATGGACCATTGGTGTGCCCCGATCTGCATTTCCCACCTACTGCAGTCAGCCTCCCTTCCCTGATGTATCCTGGGGCCTATCATCCTGAGGAGCATGCAGGAGTGGGCCTGGGGTCCTCAGAGTGACTCTCAAGCCTGGCTCCCTTCCCCACATCACCCAGCAGCCAGGCCTATTGCAGGATCAGCGGCGTGGAGAGGCAACAGCCTTCATGAATGGCACGCACAGTGTTAGCAGCGCCGTTCTGAGAGGGCCCGTTAAATACAACCGGAGTGTGTTTTCGTGTCACAGAGAGAGCTGTTAGAAATGAACCTGGGCCCGTTAGTGCGAAGTGTTAATTGTTACATGCGTAAGTGCCCTGGCTCCCTGTTTGCTCAAAGGGCTTGTACGCTGTGCACATTACCCAGCGAGCAAGCCGTGACACAGAGAGGTCGGCCTGAAGCAAAACGGCCGGCTCAGCTGCACACAATCCAATCTAAATGCCCTCCTCCCAGCTGCTCAGTAGGATACAGCTGCAGATTTCAGTCGCAGCATACAGGGCTGTGGGAGCTGTGCGGTGCCAGTCAAAGCAATGCACAGAGAAGCCTGGCGAAGCCCGCTGTCCTTCTGTGCAATGGTGATTCTAGCATAGATAAACCAAGCACAAGGCCTCTTAATAATATTCCTCAGCTCTTATAAGGCACAGACTGTAAAATGCTCTACAAGGGAGATCAGCATCATTATCTTAATTTTACGGATGGGGAAACTGAGTCACAGAGAAAAGAAATGCCTTGCCTAAGTTCACCCAACAGACCAGGGACTAGAACTCAGGTCCCCTGAGTCCCCATCCAGTGCCCTCTCCCCTGGGGAACACTGTCTACATCACCCATCTTGTCGCTCTGCTGACATTCAGCCAAGTCACCCGTCTTGGAAGGGTGCAAGGGAAGACAGACCCGATCCTGCCAGGTGCTGAACCCCGTGGGAATTTGAGGGCATTAGAGCTGTGGGCGCAGGCCCTGAGGTGACAGGCAGAGCAGAGCGCTGCAGAAAGGAACAGATGGAAGCAGGAGTGAATCAGAGCTTTGCCCCGAACAAGCAAACCAGATCAGAGATTTTCTCGCAGTTCATTCCTGCCACCATTGCCCTTGCCACTGTAGGCTCTGCTGGCGCCATCGCATGCACATGCCTCAAACAAAACCGTCCAATCCAACCCTTCCCGGTAGCGTTTTCAGCGTACATTGAAATGAGCTTGAACCAGATCCCATGACCCAACCCCATCGCCTGGGCTTTCGATGGGACTCCTGCTCTTTACAGCCACTCCCTGGCCTTCGCAGAAGCCCCACCTCTATAGCAAATCCATCCCAATGAGAAGAGAGAGGACTTGGCCTCCGTGTTTGAAACCTCACATCACCCCTTTTCAGGAAGAGGAGAGCCAGAAACTATTTCTTTGGAAGGTATTCAGACAGTATTCATGGGTTTTGCTAGCATCCCAGTAACATGCTGGCTAAATATGTTGCATCTTCCTCTAGCAGCCGATCCACAGAGGATAAAAACCTATTACAGCTACCAGCTAATGTAATAACTCCTCTAGCACATGAAGTAAAAGCCTGCTCTTGGGAGCTGCAAGTCTTTGCTACCCCTGATAAAAGTCCACCTTAAGGGTCGTTCTACCACTGGAGCATGCCAGATTGGCCTTCCAGTCATGCTACTTCTAGTTATTAGTTCAGTGCTACATAAAACATGCTGGTGTGAAAGAGCCCAGGGGAACACACAAAGTTGTGTGCTCCTATAGATTCATAATCCAATCGGCATCCATTCTCACCTAGAGGGAGGGCCTCTTTGAGTCGCCGTTCTCCTTCAGGCCGCTCTCAAAGCAAAAGCACTGAAAACCGCACCATGCTATCAGAACTGACACCTGAGATGAAGGAGCAATTTGCAAAGACTTAGAAGAGGGAAAAGGAAAGAGAGTACATCTTCGAAGACGAAGTATTGATACGTAACATGATAAAGGCCTGGGATTCACAAGCCAACTCTCCTGTGAAACAGGACTCGCTCGGTTCACCTACGTACACAGAGCATAAATGTACTAACTGTGCCAGCCTCAGACAGACACAAGAGGGTGCTGTGTGCTCACCATTTTATACACGTCTAACTGCACTGGCCCTAGTCCCAAACGCTCAGCTAACCACCAAACACCAATACTCTGAGATAGGTTGATTTTAGCTTTATTGCTGCTAATGTTCGCTCACATGTTACAAAACTAGCAGAGCAAAGTATGGGGCATGTGTAGGAAATGCAGGCGGACAGGTATTGATTTATACAGCTCTAGGACCAACTGAAATCTTTGCATAAGCAGCAGCTAGTGATTAGCGTAATAAAAATCCATATGAAAGCAAAGTAGGAAGTAGAGCTGGTCATTTTTTCCCCCCATTTGAAGAGACATTTTAGTCATAATAGCCATTTTCCATGGGAAATGCCTGTTTGACAAAAACGTCCAGGTTTTCATCGAACAACTCAAAACCAAAAATGTTGTTTTGGCAACTAAAAAACCAAAACATTTTAGCCCCAAAATGGTTTTGGTTGCTGAAAACAAGTGGTGGGTTGTTGGTTTTTTTGTTGGTTTTTTTTTGTTATGAAAACTTTGGAAAACATTTGATAAAGTTAATTTGTTTTTGTCTAATTTTTTGTGGGAACTAAAAGTATTTCCTGACCAGCTCTGGAAATGAGGAGATCAACCCAAAACTCTGGATCCAAACACCCCAAGCTTTGGGGAAATGTGGATCAGAACACATCTAGTACTGTTGTGCCATCCCATTTGGGGAATATACCTTAGATAGTAAATCAGTGATGCCTAATATTGATAGGGATCTCATCAAGATGGTCAATGACTCAGCGTGTATATATGTAACCCTACGACAAACTTGTGTGGGAACAGGGCTTGGGCAGATGCCTCAGCTTTGAGCTTCGAAGGAGTTACTGGTGTTGGGTCGATTGACTTGGATAAGCCAATAATGAGAACAGCCATTTATTCCAAATTTACACTGACCTAAAGCTCAGTGTTTGGGAGTTCAATAACTCCAGCGAACAATATATTTCTGTAAAACAATTTCCTGGCCTTCTTGTATGGGTTGAAATAGGCTTATTTAGGAAGCATAAATATGGGATGCTCATATACTGTAGTGATGAATGTAGGATAGATAGATAAGATAGACAGACAGACTGCAATATTGTTGTGGTGTTTCACACTATGATATTTCATTACTGCAGTACAGAGCCACGCTTCAATTTTAGGGGGCCCAAAACAGAGATGCCTTAAAAGGACCTGATTTTCAGAAAGCACCAAGCACCTACCTTTTCTGAAAAATCAGGCCTCTTTAAAGTGTCAAAAGTTGGACACCCACAAATCACTAGCCCTGTTCTTCAGCATCATGAAGTTCAAATAGTCTAGATGAGTTTATACAGAGGCAAACTAATTTGTGGATGCTTATTTGAACCCCCCAGATAGTCCCTGACCTTACAGGATTTATCTGTGCTAGCTAGACACAGAACCAAATCAGAACCCTGGATTCACTGAACCCCAGCTAATTTGTATTGAGGTCTAAACTTTTGAGTCGCAGTTTCCATATTTAGTCCCTATTTATAACCGTGGTTCTGGCCTCTAACTGCAAGCCTAATCAAGGTAGAAAACTACAGCTGAAGGAGAACACATTTCCCCCAGTCATAGCACCAATTATCTCATCCCCAGCCAGGCATGTCAGCGCAAGTAACGCTGTCTTACACCTGCAAGATTTCTGCTGGGAACACATTCTCCCCACAAACTAATTATGTGAGCACTAAAACTTATTTACAGGTTGCATCTGAAGCAAGCTACTGAGATACCAGCTTTCAGGCTTCCCCGTGTCTCTTTACTTTCTCAATCTGCACTCTGGACCCATTTCTTAGGGTGGCTCAATAAACTCTGTTATCCCACCTTCACGGGTTTTACCACGGAGGTTTGACATGGAATAGCAATGGTACAAACCGGAGAAGCAGAAGCAAAATTTACAACATGGGAGAGGAAAATTCAAAGATGATTCCTAACTAACAGTTGTTTGGGGACCTGTGAAATAAAGTAGTATTTTCCAAATCCATACCACAAAACCAGTATCCCAAGCAGCACTGAAGGGTGGGGATTTTCAAAAGTGCCCAAGTGATTTAGAAGGACAGGGTCCTGTTGAGAATCACTGGAAGGATTGATGTCTGAAAGCCAGTGGCACTTGTGCCCAGAAGTCACTTAAATGTCTTTGAAAATCCCATCCTAACTAATGAAACCATAATAATGGCCCAGATGCCTACCTCCTTGCTGAACCAAACTTCCATTGTCTTTACTGGCAGGTCTGCGGGAGCAAGGACAAAGTAAAACACAAGGATTGGACACAAACAGATGCTACTTAGCACTTCTTTTTAAAGCTCTTTGTCAACATTATTTCCATTTTACAGATGAGAGCAACCGAGGCACAGATGTGAAGTGATTTACCCAAAGCCCCAGATAGAGTAAGTGTGAGAACTGGGATTTGAGCTCATGAATACTTTAAGGCTAATCTTGTGCTCATACCACTCAACCACAAAACAACTGGAAACCTTGTTGGCTTTCTCAGCAGAGGGGACAAGGCCTAAATGAAGTTTCAGTCCCTCCCTGGCAGGGTTGAGGTACATTTTTGTAGGACTGTGTGGGAGGGAAGCCTACACCATTACTGCCCATGAGCTACGTGCTTCATAGAACATATTACTTTTCTTTATTATTTGTACTTCTGTAGCACCTAGTGGCTCCAGTCATAGACCAGGGCCCCATCGTGCAAGGTGCTGTACAAACACAACGAGCTTTCAATTTCAGTGACTGAAGACAACGTTGCAATTCCCAGTCAGTCCCACCTGAGTGCTGCTACTGCAGTCACAACATATGGTGTTCTGGTTGGTACCCGAGGCACATGTGCCTAATTAGGGAAGGATGAAAAATTTCTGTCAAAGTGGATTTTATGTCATTGGTTTTTTGGGGACAAAAAAACTGGGGGTTTGACCAAATGAAAATTTCATAGGCAGTGGCTGATTTCCTCAATTTTTTCGATTTTTCACTGGCAAACTGAAAACCCCCAAATCAATATTTTTCAGCGGAATGCTTTTTTTTTTTAAACAAAAAATCATTTTTTTCTACATAAAATGCCTCTTTCCCCGTTTTCTAACTAGCTCTATTCATGATGTAATCAATAATCATGCTTATAACTTATACACTCAGACGTTAAGTAATGTGATGGCTAAAAAGCGAGTCGCAACCGATCATTGTTATGTATGGTGTTACAGCAGCATCTAGAGGCAATGGCTGAGATTGGGGTCCATGGTGCAGCGTGCTGTAAATATGCACTGTGAAACCATCTCTACCACAAAGAGATGAGGCCCAGAATCACAATGGTATTTAGGCTAGGAGCCTCAATAGCTTTCTTTATCTCTGCCTTAGACTCTAAATAGGCCAAACAGTCAAAGGGTGAGAGGGGGAACAGAAGCACAGAGTGGCTTGCATGTGAGACTTTGAAATTAGCTTTACACAAACATCCATGCCCTGAATGTCTTGGGACCTGCCTACCTTAGAAATCATCTCTCTGCCCATGCCATTCCACCAGAGCTGACAACTGGAACACCTTCACATAGAAAAGAGGGAGCTGTTTGCATGGCATTCCCCTTGATTATGGAATTTGCTCCCCACTTTGCTGTGAAATAGCTGACATCTGTTGATCTTACCCTATTTGTGCTTTGGAAGGGCAGAGGGCATAGGGCTGAGAAAGGGATTGGGTGAGGTATATTCTGCTTCTGGTTCAATGTATTGTGTATGAGGCTGATGGGTGTTTATTGACTGCATTGCCTCTGCATAGAGCTGGTCACAATATTTCTTAGAAACCTGTTTTGATTGAATTGGCAAAAATAGGGAAACAGTAAAGGAAGTGTGGGAAAAACTGCTTTCCCATGCCTTTTTACTTTTTCAGATCCCCCCACTCCATTTTTACCATCCCCTCCCCCCACTGGTAAAGGCAAAAAAGAAGAGGGGGAACCCCCCCCATGTTAACCTTTTTTGTTCTAGAAATCTGACTTGAAAGACTATTTGAAGTCAAAATAAAAAATGCTGCATCATTTCTAAAATACTGACAGAAAAGCCATTTCTTTTCTACTGAACATTTTCAAAAAAATTATTCTTTTCGAGTGGAAATATCCCAGGGCTGGGGGGGTGGAGGGGGAGGAGAAATCCCATTTTCCAATCCATCCCATTCCACCCCTTCATTATAAGGGCATGCTGAATTTCTTTTGAATCGAAATAAAGAAAAGTAAAATATGACCCCTGACATGTTCACAGGCATCAAACGCAAAAGTGGTGAGAGCCCGACCAAAGCTCATTCCACATTCTGGGTTCAGTTCCTAGCTCTGCAACTGATCCTCTGTGACCTTGTCACTTCGCCTGTCTGTGCCTCCGTTCCCCAGCTGTAAAATAGGGCTTGCAGGGGGACATCCCCACCGGGGCCTCCTTCTGCGGAGGAGGGGTGTGGCAGGTGAAGTTCCTCCCAGGCGTTCCCGTTCATAGCACTGCTCTACCCTAAGGTGGTCTGGTTTGTCAGTGACGCAGCCCCCCGGCCAGGTCACATTTTCAAGTCCCCCACTTTTGAGGCATATAGAGTCCAACAAGTATAAAGAGTCAGGCCTTTCGCCTTTGGGTGAGGGGTCTCATAGTCCAGTCCTTTGTATCTTTAAGGTCTTTGCCCAGCGAGGCTCCCCACCATCACTGCCCCTCTTTAGAAGCTGACAGGGAAGTCCAGGCCCACCCTCTCCACCAGGCTCCGACCCAGGGCTCAACGGTAGGCAGCTAAGTCACGCACCCTGCGGTGCTAGGCAGCTGCTTCTCTGGATCGCTTCCTATCCCTCCCCTCTCTTCCCACAGGGCGCAGTAAAGAACACCAAGATATCATCTCTGACTTCCAGGGAGTCATCGCTCACTTTTTTCAGCCTTGGTCAGCTCACTCTAGCCAGGAGCTTAGCGTGCAGATCAGTTTCCCTTCATTGCCTGCCTGCCACTGAGCAGATCCTTAACCCCTTCCTCTTCACTGAGGGGTTTGTATACCCCATCACAGGAGGACTAGCCGCCCTTTGTCTGTCTTGTCTATTTACACCGTAAGCTCTTCAGGCTTATTCTGTATGTGTGCAGTGGACAATGAGAAGGTGATCTCAATTGGGAGCTACCACGATACTTACTAACAAATAACCAACATCACGGTTCTTCAACGATGGTGGTGGTTAAATTTAATTCAAACTGTAAATTTTGGGGCTGAATAAAGTGGACAATGTCCCTTTAATACCAAAGTGCTTTGTTAAGGGAAAGACAGTTGAAAGGCAAAAGATGTGTTAAAAACTGGCTTCCTGAACTGACCTGACCTGCGCTCACAGACTGTATGCGTGTGTATGGAACACACAAAGTTGGGGGAAGATAAAAATCCAATACAAAAAATTACAAGGGGTTCGACAACCTTTTTATTCAGACAAAGAAAGTCTCTTTGCAGCTGGCAATTCCTTTTCTTGCTCACTCTCTCTATTTTTTGAAGCTGGTATTGTGCGGTGCCGTGTTTCCTTTTCAAGATTTCAGATGTTGTTGTGTTAAAATGAATTCCATTTTGTCACAATCAATGACTCTTCCTGCTCTTTATTACCTAAAGCCCTTCCTAGTAGTCAGAGCTCTTGGCTTCCCTCCAAACCCCAGCCTGGCATGAGGCAAGGCAAAGTTGCTCGTGCCTCTCCAATTGTGCAATGGAGGTAAGCTGGAGAATGTCACCTACAGCCGGGTAATTTTTAATTTTCTTTTTAGTCCCCCTATACTGTTAAATTACCTCTAGCCTATTTGTCTGGCTAGAGGTTAATGAAACACTAATGATGTTAATGAGCCTTTCACTCGGCAGGTTTTTTCAGGAAAGAGATATAATAGCTGTTTTCCTTCCCTTTTAATCTTTTTCATCTTTTGGGAGTTACAGGGCCGCAGCAATTAACGACTCACGCGGCTCTGTCTTCCCTCTCAGTCACAGCACAGTGGGGCAAAGAGGAGAAAGCTATTAAACCCGTTTCACATGTCCACAGGTGAGGCCCTCACAGGCTGATGCTCACAATGCTCTGGCCAGAAGGCAGAATGCTATTCGGGGGGAAAGCTGGGGAAATTAGCAATCTGTCGATGAAGCTTTCTCCGTGGCAGCGAGACAGCAGGAGCTGTCCAAAGTGGGGAAGAATCGCCAACAGCACTCCCCTGTTCATTGGCGCAGACAACGAGATGCCATGTGGGCTGCAGTGGGTGGACCCCAAAGGGTGAGGAGACACAGGTGGGGTGACACAGCCATAGGTTTGAATGCTCCTCTGGACAACAGGTGTACAAAGTCTCTCTAATGAGACACCAGAGCACGCCAAATCCACCACGATTCAGGTTTCATTTCTGACTCGATGCTGGGCACAGAACTGGCAACAAGCTTTGACTTTAGGTGTAAACCCAGCAATTTGGCATCATTTCTGGTCCCAAAGTGGGCACAACTTGGCTGTTTCTGTTGAGCTGAGCTTTGAGCTTTAGGGCTTTTGTTCAAATCCAAAACTCAAAGAGGAACACAGGGCGTGCCAACTCTTGCGGAGAAGTGAAGGGCTGAGCAAACCCTGGCAGAAGCTGACTCCCTGAGAAGCAGAGGTAGAATTCTGGCTGCAAACATTGTTAATTTAATGTGCACAAAGGCCCAAGAATGGGAAGTTGGTGTCGTAGCATTTCAATGATGGGCAGGTGGGGCTGAATCAATGCCCCCAATCCACACGTTGGGCTGATCCAGTTCCAGACTTTGCACCATGGGCCCATTATTGTTTCTCCTGGAGGGGAAGAGGCGGGGTGGTGGGGAGAAACTGGGAGGCACACGTGTGCACACGAAGGGTTAACAAAAAAGGATGAGTTTTCTATCTGACAAGGGGAAAAGAGAGAGGGACATCTGGGGCAGTGGAGAGATCCACAGCAGTGGGAAGAACAGGGGCTGCTATGGTTTGAAACAGAGGGACATTCCCATGCACGGAGTGACAGATGGGCGCTGCGGAGATGGCCCTTGAAGATGTGAAACCGAGGGTGAGATTTTCAAAATGCCAAAGGAAGTTGGGTGCCCAAGTCCCACCAAACGTCACTGAGAGTTAGGTGCCAGATTTTCAGAAGCATTTTGGCACCTCGTATGCGCCAGCGCCAGCGAAATCAGTTGGCGTTGGACACCTAACCTGCTTGGGCACCTTTGAAAACCCCATTAGGTATCTTTAGGTTTCTAAATACCTTTGAAAATCAGGCCTTTGGTGCCTAACTCAGCTAGGTACTTTTGAAAACCCCCATCAAGAGCATTGAGGGAAAGAGTTCTTTACAGAAACGCTCTCTCCCCAATTGGAATAACAGTGTTCTTCCATAACCCCTTCCTCAAGGATCAGAACAGGTCTGTCTGTTCCTTCCTCCCAACACAAATGAGACGAATATTATTCGATCCCTTTCACAGATGGGCACAATGAGGTTAAAAGTGACTAGCCCAACAGCACACAAGTGAGTGACGGAGCCGGGATTGTAACCTAGGAGACCTGATCCATAATCTCTTCATTCTCTCCCTGCTGAGAGAAACGAGGCTACCAGCAAGACCTCCCTAACACAGAAGCAAGAGAAGCCTTGGAATTTAACAAAGGGGATGCTGCATCTGCTTTTATAGATGGATGCGTCAGTGCCAAAGGGCACAAAACTAAATTATGAGCTGGCACTTACAAGAAGTGAGGGCGCTGGCTCGCGCTTCCATTAGAGGGTATCTGTCTGCATTTAAAGCTGCAGCGCTGTGATAAGGGGGAGGGAGTGCGCTAGAGAGACCTCAAAAAATTGCCTGGACAAACTCAGAGATAAGACTTTTCAAACAGACAAAAAAGCCTGTCCTGATTTATAGAGCTTCGTCTGTACTTGACAGTACCTCTAGACCTCCTAATCTGGGCTATAAGAGGAAAGTTCTCATCACAAATGTATGTTCTGCCCCTCACCTCTTTATCCAGACAACCTGTCAGCCTACCACAGCCAGATCTTCTGCTGACATGGACAAGACAACAATACAATAGCCTGGCTTTTATTTTCAGTTCCCTCCTCTCCTCCTTCTTAATAGTCACAGATGCTTTGTTTGAGCAATAATAAAGATCCCTGGGTGCCTCAGTTTCCATTTTTTTTAATCGGTCCTTTCAGCCGGCATGGCTATTTATGACTGCCACAAAATGCTTTCATGAAAAGATGCCATTATAGTGGAATGATGCTCTCTTGACAGTGGAGATCAGGTTCTGCCCAGACACTGCGTAACAACTCATTTTTATGTTTGCCTACTTGTCTTAATTCCCTTTTTTTATTATTATTATTATTATTTCCATTGCAAAGAGTGCCAGAGAGAGACAGAGGGCTACTTACAGTTCAAAAGACATGAAGCGACTCCAACCAAGGCCACAGATGGTGTGGGTTGCTTGGCTAATTCTGTCCCCATTTAGGGCAGCCGTTGGCACACACACTCTCATCAGGTCTGTTAAAAGAATAGGACCCTGGACTGACAAGACTGCAGTGGAAGCACTCTTGGTTAGAGTGTGGCAGAAACATAAGCAGCAGAAAAGGATGGCTGAAGGGGGACTCTTTCTAGCAAGCACAAACTGGCAGATGCTAACAGATCATGTTCCACGGTCATTCGGATGGACCTGGTCAGGGATTCCTTAGAGCGAGTCAAAAGACAAGCTCTGTCTGGTCCATTGTATATAGCCCACAGAGTTAGCTAAGCATTTTATTTTACTTAGCAGTAATGCAAGGAACCTACAGGCCTGTGTCTTTAACTTAAGTTAAGCAAGTTAGCATAAAGCTTGAGACCTATGAATTTTTGGCATAGATAGATGGCCTAACGGTTGCCCCCCGAGTTTTGGGGAACTGGGACTAGAGTGTTTAAGGGGGAAGGTTGTACATAATGATACCAGGCAATCGCAGGAACATAGAACTGATATGAGACTTGGATATTTTAGGATAAAGTCATTGGCAGATGTGTCACCACAAACTTGCTTTAGCAATAAATTGACGTAAATGACAAGCTAAAGCCATCATATGCTAACCTATAGAATAAAGGCACCCCAATATTATTAGGGTGAGGAAGCTAGATATGGACATGGGCGGCTGGGTATCTGAATAAATATGCATTTCAGTGCCCAGGCCCTATAATAGGCCAGGCCACAATGCAGAGGGGATCGATCGTTGATCTTCAGTCCATCAAGTAGGTTGATCTGGATCTGGACCATTGGACTCGGATGGCACGCCAGGGGCTGAGGTGGTCCTTTGTCCTTCACTACCAGATCCCCAAGGAAGGGGGTGAGTATATAAGTATACGAGCATATGCAAGGGCTGATGCCAAAGATATCTTGAATTTTATACCACTGCTTATTTATGTGCTTTTGTAACCCATAGTATTAGCCTGCTTGCACATATATGCCTTCCCTAATAGATTGAAGTATTGTTGTTTTATTATAATAGAGTTATAGATTCATGTTAAAGTATTATAGTTGTAACGCAAGATATCTAGAGGCCACATCCTGTATGAAAAGCTAAGGCTGTTAGCATACATGTGTTCGGGACCTTTGGCCCAGATAATGATGAATTAAAGAATAAGACATACATGGCTATAACCTTTACCCTAGATATGTCAGGAAGAATCAAGACAGAGGGGGGTACCCCTGTTTATACCCCCAAGTAAACTTCACAGGTATGCCACAAAAGGGCCAGAAATAACAAAGGTGAGATGAGCGAACCATTTGGGAAGGATATGGATATGTCATTAAAACGCACGAACCTGCCAGCCTATTAGAGTAAGTGAACTCTAATTATTTGGGGGTGAAGAAGCCATGTTTCAACT
Organism: Mesoclemmys tuberculata; assembly: GCA_007922155.1. Lineage (NCBI taxonomy): Eukaryota > Metazoa > Chordata > Testudines > Chelidae > Mesoclemmys > Mesoclemmys tuberculata. The sequence continues at coordinate 7,993,659 of ML675648.1, read as the reverse complement.
TTGGAGGAGGAGTCATATTGTTCTGGGTATAGAAATGGGCAACCCGTGTTACTTGGGTGTGATCACCAGCTACTCCTCCTTTAAGCTTCTTTTAGTTAGTATTTGTTAGAATCTTTTGTTCTTACTTTATACTTCGTGTTATTCGTAGTGTTAGTCTTAGCCTTATAGCTCTTAGCTCTCGAGCATTGCCTAGCTCTCCACCCCTCCACTCCAGAATTGAGGAACTGGACATCTCGCTCAACCAGGTCATCTGGGAAGGGTGAGTATGTTAATCCAAAGCGTACAGTATAAATATATATATGTACCATGTGTCTTTAGAATAAGACTGTTATTCATTATCCATTAGATTATTCATTTTCTCTTAATCAGTCATTTGTCTATCATTTTATGACATCTTAATAAAAGCTTATAAAATTATACAGATTGGTTATCAGGGTGAGCATTCCTGTCATGCACCCAGGTGGTCCCTGTTAAAACTCTTCTGGGGCCTGATTCCAGGACTAGAACCTCATTATCTTCTGATCAGATCAATTGGCGAGCCTATAACCCCATTCAATTCCTAAACACCCAGAAACCAGGCAACACTTTGGAGCTTTCTTCTCTTTACTGATTGTAAAAGTAGCTAAGGCTTTGCTTTGCCCTCCACATGAGTGTCCTAGCTGTACATGCCAGGATCCCCTACCAAATAATGAATGGGTTTATTTTATTTCTGTTGTGTTTGATTCTGGGACTGGAATCCCACTACCCCCACCTCTTTAAACTAGTATTAACTGGCAACCAATCCCAATTATTAACCACTAAAGAATCAGGCTACAAGTGATGACCCAGGTGGGACCCCCAGAACTGCACAGCAGAGATTCCCAGGTGGCTAAGACACCTGCGGTAGGCTCCCTTTAGATAAACCAGAGTCCGAGAGCAAAGCTGTGTGTGACACAGCCAGTGATGTTCAGCGTGCCCTTAACATCTTGTTCAGGCATGTCAGTTCCTTCTTGGCTGATTTCTGGTTTTCCCTTTTTATTTTTTGCATGGTTCTCGTGGCATTTCTCCTTGTATCATGCCTGGCCCGTTCCACAGCTATAACTCAGTGCTTTCCTTTTGACTAGTCCTAGTTTGTGCATTTTATTGGTTTGGATCTTGCAAGCCAGGGAGAGTTCTGTGCTTTTTAAAGTTTACACACGCGTTAAGGGGGGTATCTTTCCGTGTTGAATTGTGTTTCATATTAAGGGTACCTAAAGGTACCTTTGAGGTGGGGGCAGAGCTGACTTCATGTTCTCACTTTACCCCCAACAGGCTACAGCAGTTCAGAGTCTGCTCAGATCTGTCTGCTACCTTATGTTGGTCCCTCAGCATCTCTGCACTGTGACTCTGAGCCATCCATTGCAGAGAGGCCATGCCAACTTGCTCCTAGCTCCCACAGCACCTGATGGGCCCTGACAGATAAACTCTCCTTGATCTGCTAGAAAGAAGCACACTAACCATCAAAGCAAGAGAGGGAAGCAAACCCTCCTGGAGGAAGAGCTTTCAGCTCAGGGAGCAACAGGAAGCTGCCTCGGACCCCGGTTTCAGCAAAGCGCACCTTTAACGCTAAGCATGCACTTAAGCGCTATGCTTAACCTGGCACCAAGTGCGCTCATGAGACGGCACGCTCCTGGTGAGAGAATTCAGGACCTCCCGCTTCAAAATCATGGCTCCATCACCATTCCCGAGCTTACAGAGAGACTGCGTTAATCTAATACCACTAGAGCCCGAGCGACATGAACACATACCCTCCGACAGGATCAACATTCATCCTGTAAAGCTCACGGGACCCTGAAGTCCTAACCCTTTTGCTCTCCAGTTCTCATTCAAGCCCATCCTCGTCAACTCCTCAGGAGAACGCCAGGGTGATATAACATATAGAGCAGTAGATTTGGCAGGGGCTCTCTCTCCGGTTCTCACCTTTTCAGGCCCTCTCTTCCCCCAGTTCCCTTTGTTTCAATCTCCCTTCTGCTGGTTGGGGCAATCAGGTGGAGTGAGGCAGGGGCCTGGAAGACCATTGCTGAAAGACCCTACTTGTGCACAGGGGAATAGGAAGCTGCACTGCTTCAGGCAATGCAGAGGCATTGTGCCATGGAAGCAGGACTGGCTAGGGGACAGTCAGGGGTTGGGGCGGGAACCATCTTTTTGTTCTGTGTTTGATAGTGCCTAGCACAATGGGGACCTGGTCTAGGAATCGGGCTCCCAGGGGCTACCACAAAACAATACTGATAATGAGAATCTTCTAGGCCTGACGGATGGGGAAGCAAGCAGGCCCATTTCCTTCCCCTTGCACTGAAGGCGGGTGGCTCCAAAATCGCTAAAACCCCACATCCACTCCCAGAAACATGCCAGTAGCTGAGCAGACAAGAGTGAGCACCGCCCCTGGGCTGCAGATAAGCAGACAGGCCTGGCTCCCCTTTCCTTTAGCTCGAAGTGTGTGTTAGGGTGAGCCCCAATCGCCCTTCCCAAGATTACACATCACGTGTCATTCCCTCCCACACCAAAAAAAAAAAAAAAAGACAGTGCTCCGGCATCCCTTTAGTTAAGGCACGTCCTTCCCCGACATCAGCTCTCTAATTAGTTCTATTGGTTTCAACAGTTCTGCAGACTCGGTAAATGTAATATTTAACACCCTGGAGGGAAGCCTTTCACGCCGATGCCTCTTTCATCATCTCTGCCCATCTGGTGCTCACTTTAAGCTCATGGAGCACCACCTGCCTTGGAAAACAATGAACTTGTGTGACTTTTCCTTTCCCCAAGAGCAACTGGTCCCCAGGAAAAGCAATAAAGGGGCTGATCCTTGTTTGTTCTAAGGCTATTTTACACCCCACTGTTAGCGTAAAGAGGCCTGAACCTGGGAGTCAATTACATTGATTAATTATGATTAATAATTATTTGAATTGCAGTAGAGCTTATGAGCCCTATGCACTGATCAGGACATAGGCCCTGTACATTTAGTCACTCACATCATTACATTTACAATGCTACAGCAGTACAAAGATGTCTGAGCATGCATGAGAATCAGGCCTAAAGAAGCTGTTTGCTTTCCAAAGCCAAAACTTTATGGATTAGTTTAGCAGCAGCGTCTGCCAGAGAATTACATCTGGATTTGATTATATTCCCTCCTGCTAATAATCTGGAAGATGGGTAGAGGACACTTGTACTGTTATCTCTAGTTATCTACAACTTTATTTTCCATCAGCTTTGTCCCTCAAGGACAGCAGCAAAGGATTTTATTTATTATTATTATTACATTTGAAAGCTGCTCTGCTATGGATCTGTCGGCATTTGGACTGAAAGAAGTGGGGTGGGTTACTCAGCAAGATTCACCTTCAGATTGGAGGAAAGCTATTGCAAGGATTATGTATAATGTATATTTCTATTACATTAAAATAAGCTTCCCTTTCCAAAGTTCAGCGTGTTAACAGACAGCTGGAAGGACGGTGGTTTTAACCTCATGCTTAGCCACAGAGTGATCCACACAGTGAAGATGGATGGATGTTCATTCCAAGGGAAATAAAATAATCTCCTCTGTCTGACGCGGGGCCTCCTGCTTCTTTGAATAAAGCTTGTTATTCACTCACTGGTGCTAAACTAAATAAATAAATAAAATAAAAGTAAAAAACCCAGTGCACAGCACTGCCAAGGGCAGGCAAGTTAAAGGACATTATAACTCTTTAATTATATCAGTCTTGGAAAGAAAAGAACTGTCACTCCCCCCTCGGCCCCTCCAGGGAGAGCTTGATATCTGCATTGGCCAGAACCCCCTCAGGAAAGTTGTCGCAACATATGTCTTCCGTGTGGTTCATGCCAGGGCTGGGTTTAGTTCTGAATTAATAATCCCCACCCACTATTTACTGAAGTTGTACATGTACAAAAAATATGTCTTTCATCTCCTGGCTTGAGAGGGAAAAAAAATAAAAGCAGCTTTCAAGATACAGCTACAACCATGTGGAGGTCACTGGGTTTAGTCTGAAGAGAGAATTGTTTTCGGTGTTAATTAATGTAGGTTTGCAACATATGATGCAAAGGGATACTCACTCAAACACCTTAGAGGATTCCTAATGATCTTTAGGGAGGCAGTGTAGTCCAGTGGCTAGGGCATAGGACTTGGAAACAAGAAACCTGTATTCTATTCCCTGTTCTGCCACTAATCTGCCATGTTACCTCGAGCCAGTCACTGTGCCTCGGTTTCCTCAAATATAAAATTAGGCGAATGATACTGACTGGCCTTGAGAAGCACAGATTAAAAAGTGCTATAAACAAGCTATATGTTACTCTTAAAGATGGTTGACATTTTGCAAACAAAAAGGTTTATGTTTCTGTTGAAAAATGGCCTTTTTAAAAAAATGAAAAATGTCATGAAAAACCATCCACTTTGTTTCAAAATTTTTCATTGCCTGTGACGTTTATGGAAATGTTTAACCAAACTTCTTACTGAAATGGTTAGAGAAACAGCCAATAATGTTTTAAATCATAATTTTGATTTTAAAAAACAGATTATTTTTAACCTCCCCAGATGGGGTCCTTTTTTGAGCCCTTTGGCATAGAAACAGTGTTGCAATTTTTGGGCGTGTGATTTTGAATATTTTGTTTAAAAAAAAAATTTCAACCAGCTCCAATTATTACTATTCAAAACTGGGCCTCAAGATTACTTCTGAGGTTTGTGAACACTGGCAAATCTTTCAGGGATTAGAGCTGGAGTTTCAAATCTGTGATAACTGAAGTCTTCTCAAGGCAAGTTGCAGTTTGTTGAATGGCGAACATGTTGCACAGCTGTGGGCTTGACAGCATTTAAAACAAAACAAAACATCCTGTGGCCTGATTCACATCTACACCAATGTTAATCAGCAGCTGCTCCACTGACATCAGTGAAGTTACACCATCGCAAGACAAGTGTCAGAGTTAAACCATGGTCCCACAGTGTCCTGAACGATTTATTAGACCTCTGTGGCCATAGCAACATCTCACAAAGTCTTTGGAGAGTAAACAAAGGTTTTGCACCATAAAAGCATCCTGATGCTGTACATACAACAACAAACAGTCATATCTGATAGGTGTTGCTTGTCAAAATGAACATTTGGATGGCTCACTGCAGGAAGCTTTGCACAGTTGTTTTACTGGTCCTATGCTGTGGATCCAATTTTTCAAAACAGGCGCGGCCAAATTTATATATCCCTTTCCACAGCCAGGCTCTCCAGTCTCCATGAAATGCCCAGCTAGCCTGTTTTAGAGCCCTGCAGTTCTAAATGCCCTCAACTCTATAGACAAAGCAAGGAATATTATTTTCACAGAAACTCAGTGTTATTGAATAGGATCTACCTTCCAGGAAAGTTGGAATGTTAAGGCACCAGGACAGCGTACCATGGTATCTTACAGACTGTGTACGTGGACAGCAGACCGCACACTGAGATTTCAAAGAGGTCTATTTTGGGGGTGGGCTATTTTAATGGGGTGAGGGAGCTTGGGCCCCGTATTAAGAATGTGATGAATTCTTTCACCTTTTGGTCACGCATTTGAATCAAAGCCTAACTCCGCAGTGCCTGGCATGGCATTATCAGTTGATGGCTGTCTGGCTGCCCACGAGAGGTGAGTTGATGGTCTCAGTCCAACTCTTAGTGAACGTGAATCCTCGTCACAAAACCTCACAATGTTCTTGGTGGCGGCAGCAACTCAAGTGCAGGGTTCAATAGCCGCGGACTGAACAGTCCCACCACAGCCTACTCCAACATCCCCTTGCAAGAAAAAAATCAAGGCCGATTGGCAAAGCGTATCAGAAGGAGCCTAAAGCTCCCCTCCTGCTCACGCTATGCCTCATCGGCAGCTACTCAGAACACTGTGTTCCCTCCAGGCTGTCAGTCCAGCACCTTTCAAGCACTAACATTGGCTCAAAAATAAACACACAAGCTAAGGTGGATGAATAAGGAGGGATGGCAGGGTCAGGAGGCAATGCCTCAAGGGACCTATTATTAACAAGGTTCTTCCCACACAACCTGCACACCCACAGACCATCAATAAAGCCTGCCCTCATTCGCATCCAGACTCGCATATACCTGAACTTTCCAGTCACAGGCCATAGATTGGATTTTTCTGTCATCAACATAAAACCAGACAAATTGTCCACGGCTGAGAGACCCTTGATAAGACCATTTCCTTTAGGCAAGGAGGCATGCTCCATAAAACTGACACTGTTTTTCATGAAGACCTGGGCCCGTTCTTTTCTAGGGAGCACTTAGTCATGTACACTGCAGCCAGCGCCACCGCAAGTCTCTGCAGCTGGACATGGCGTCCTGCTTTCATTTTATTTTATATGTACAAAGAAAGAAGAGGAAAGGAGAGCCAACTAGCCACTCGTCCCACTTCTGATCCAGGACACCAGCACAAAACTACCTTTTGCGGCTCTTATATCTCTCACAGGAATTAATGCAGAGCAGACATTAGTTCCCCCCAGTCTCTCTGGCTTATGAGCATCTTCAAGACTCCTAACCATAGCCCTTCTTTGGGAGGACCTAGAAATCAAACTCTTGTACCTGGATGCACTAGAGCGAAGTGCTCTCCGAAAGGATACTCCCTTCCCTTAGAATCATCACCACTGGGATTTTTTGCTGAAGGATCTAATCCTTAAAAGCCCCATAAAGTTGTGAGAGGTCCTATAGTGACAATCTGTATTGGGCTTCCCGCTGTAAGGTATGAGGCAGATCCCTGGCTGGCATAAAGAGACATCCTCTGACTTACGACAGCTGTGCATTGAGTTCATCTGACAGCATCCACCTACTGTGGGCTCTTCTCCTCCACTCCCCTGGGTAGTTGGAATCAGCCAAGATTGCACAACCCCATCCCAGCTTTTTCCAGATGTATCATTGGGCTTTAATACTAGGTTCTGTTGGGCAAGGCTGACCTGGCAGGAGAGCCAAGAAAGAAATCTATTAACCCATTTTGCCAATTGAAGAGAGATTAAAAAGGAGTCACGTATATCCATGTGTTACCGGAAAGCTGGGTTGAAATCTTGGGCCCACTAAAGTCAACGGCAAAACACCCATGAACTTCAACAGAGTCAGAATTTCATCACTAGTGGCCAGCTGCCCTGGTCCTAGACTTTGCACCTGGTACCTGAATAGTCCTGCCTTTGGATAAATGCAGGGATGAACATAATAACCTTTTAGAAGTCTGGTCCTCCTTGGAGATTTTCCACTGGCCACCCTTGCCTGTGCCTTCCAGGCGATGCCCGTCCTCATCGGACAGCAGTCTGCTTGAAGAGCATGGCAGGGACCTCGACATCAATTGGCCTCCATGAAACACACAAGCCATCGCAACATTTGCTCGTTTTTTACTCTGTATTTAAATCATCAGCTGTATTATCTGGGCCATTATTCCTGGACACACGTCCTGTCTCTCACCCTCATATCCATTAGCCTGCAATTCAACAGTCTGTATTAGTTTATGTTAACAAGCTGTGGTAATGGTAATCCTGTGTTGCCAGACTCTGTTGCAGTTTCTACTGACTGCACCATTATTTGTCTCAGCTCACGGAGTATTTGGCCAGAGGCTGCTCAGTGCTTACGCCTGGAGCGGCAATTGCTCCTGTGAATGTCTTGCTCCCAGCCCTGCTCGGTCTCTGACTCTGGCTGTGAGCACTAGGCCTGACTGCCTAGGCCCCAGTCTGTGCCTGTGCCTCTGCTCGCCACTCTCCATGCTACTGCCATTGCACTACTAGAGGGGACAAGGAACAAAAAGACATTTCAACCACTCGACTGTCAGGAAGCAGCACAGCTCTCCAGGGAAGGCTAGGAGCCGGGGCGGCCAGACACTCACACCAGTCAGAGAGAAGGAGCTGGGGCATGAATGGCACTGGGACCTTGAGAAGCGAGGCAGCGTCCCCTCAGGATGCTCCCAAAGTCATCTCTTTATCCAAGGTGCTTCCGCAGCACGTTCTGGATTGGCTCATTACCACGTCAGAGATGAGCTCCTCATCCAAATCTTGCTCAGAGTTCAGCTGGCGGCATCTAGATATTAGCTAGTGACACCCAGACAACTGGAACACTGCTCACCGTCCCTTATTCCTGAAAAGTGTTCTCTGGCAATGAAGGAAACCTTATGATTATTTCTAAAGCCTTCAGCTCCACACAAAGCTCCGTGCACAGCACCGAGATGCTTTCAGGAGCCCTGCAGAGTTAATGGCTGGTCTGGTTTTTAGCGCAAATGTTTAAAAAGCAGTGCGCTTGGCACTGATTAACGGTGTTGGTCTCTGAGGCCAAAGCAGAAAGGGGAACTCAAGACAAGACTACAAACAACAACAAAAAAAAGCAATCTTTGGAGAACAACTGAAGGGTCTGTCCGTGCGTCACATCCATCTTTCCCTCTGGCTAATTTTGTGAGCCTCCCCCTTTGGGGGAAGCCCCACACTTTGGGAAACACTGCAGTAGATGATGCACTTATTCCTAAATCAGTAAAAATCCAGCACCCACAGCATGGCATTAGTGAAGGTGCTCTTCCTAGATAACAGTACCTTTAGTTTTGCTGGATCAGTGATCTAGGGGCCAGCTGCCCAGTCTGAAAGGTCATGCAAACCTTTTACCAAGAGGTAGCATGTTGGCTGGACACAACTCATCTATGTATCAGTTTCCTTAGCAAAGCTATACAGGGTGGATAATAGGCTTTATAGCAAGTGGGTTTTCCAGTTGGTTCCCTCGCTCTGTTCCTTTTTGTTGCTGCAGAAATAGGATGGAATGTGATCTTCTCACAGCTACTAGGGGCTGAGAATTAAAAACCACCAAACAAAAAACTATTAAGGACAAGTGGAAAGGTGCAATACCAGACACACCTGAAAAGTCTGGGCAGTGAAACATGGGGATGAAACATGACAATCAGCATGGCCCGGGGATCATTGGTGAGGCCCCATCATATGTTAATACGCCAAGATACTTGCACAGTTTAAAAATCAAAAGATTCCCAACTGCATGGCTCTGGCAAGGGCTGTGTTTGCAGAGAACATCTCGCTGGCATCCTGCAGCAAGTGCCACCTTTGAATCTGGGAATTTGAAGATACCAGCGCTGGGAGACAGGGCCTCTCAGTTTGCTTGTGTGGTATCTTTTATTTAATGTTACCCTAACCTCATTTTTCCCACGCTTTGAACAGCATCCTCAGTGTCAAACACTAATCAGAGGAAGGATTTCTCAGGCCAAAGCAAGTTTGTTTTCCCACTCCAGTTTGATCTTCTCTGATTTGTACCCATGTCTCCCTAGCCCCTCTTCTCCCTCCCCCCCCCCAGTGTGTGTGGAAGTGTGTGTGTGTGAAATAAGTGCATGTGGGATTGAGGGACTGTGGGCACACAAGAGGGAGATAGCGTGCATGTGTGAATATGCACAAATGTCTGCACGCACAAGTTGGCCTGCATGACTGTGCGCACATGTAAATGAGGGCACGCACGTGGCAATGTGTGAACATCAGCATGCACACACGTGAGAAATGTGTGGGTGCACCAGCATGTGCATGCATGGGACATGTGCGTGTGCCAGCATGTGCCTGTGCGTGGGGGATATTTGAGCGCAACAGTGTCAGGATATGTGCATGCACCTTTTCCTGGGAGGAGTCTTTCCTGTAAACACGAAAGCCCAGAGTTAACTTGCCTCCGAGGCAGGTGGGAGCTGCAGACAAGTGCACAATCTCTCACAATCACATGCCACTTCAGACAGGTCTCCCTGTCTCCTTCATCAGAAGTTGTTTTGTTGTGGACCATCTGGTCAGCTCCAGAAACGGCAGCGGGGAGGCGGGGGATGGACTGTTTCTTGGATGATTCTTTATGACGCAGCACCCGAGCACAGCATGTCCATGTGTCAAAGGGCCAGCCTGCGTTGGGAGCTGTCCCAACCCACCCTTCCTCCCTGGCTTCTGAACCCAGGGGTCCCGTGGGGGGGCAGCAGCCCACTGAATGCACACACTCCTCTTAGGAGTGTCTTTGTCTCCCTTTGCTGATGACAAAAGGAAAAGAGGGAAATACAGATTCCTGGAGCCTCTCCAAAGTCACATCCCGACTGCATCTGGCCCTGCAGCCAGCAGCAACATGGATGCAGACATCTCTGGGCCCAGGGTGCTTCCAAAGAGGGACCATGGGCTAGATGTTACAGCACAGCATGGGGGGAGGCCAAGGTGTCTAGTAACCAAGCTTAGGAGTGGGGAGAATAACCCAGCTACGAGCGACAAAACAACAAACTCACTTGGTCTAGCTGGAAAGGTGGACTCCAACTATCCCGCAAGTTCAGCCACCAGCTTCCTGAACCCCAACGCTACCCCCAACACCCTGAATTCTTCAGCTGCTCCCCCGAGGTCACCTAACTCTGAAACAGTAACTCAGCAACCGTACAGCACCAAGCGCTTCACAAACCATCCTTCCATGTTCGACTCAGAGGGGGAAACCGAGCCACAGAGGAGTGAAGGGCCAGATTTGCAAAGGTATTCAGGGACCTAGAGACCGTTAAAATCTGCCCCTAAGCGATTTGCCCAAGATCATCAGCTTCAGAGATCAAAACAGATCCCAGTAATCCTGGCCTTTAGTGGGCTGGCACTAGCCATTAGACCATACTGCCTCATCACGCAGCTACCCCTCCCTCCCTTTGGATAGAAGCGATTCACAACCACATCTTCTCCAAGATTTGAACGGCACCATTTTGCCATGATGGGATGTGACGAAGGGGAGGTATTTTGACGGGTTTTCTATAAGTGCTGTGTGTGCACCTCAGTTTCCCCCATATGTTACTCGTGTCTTTTGGTGATGGGACCCGGGCGTGTAATCATTGCAGAGGCCACTGGAGGGCGGAAAGGCCTTCCCCAGCCGCACCTCCGCTGACCAGACCCGTTTGTCCTCCTGAGTCAGCCAGCTGCAACAGGTTGTAGCAGGCGGAGACCAGGAGGAGGGGACACCTTGCCTGGGAAGGAGACAGAGGACTGGGGAGGGGTAAGGGGACGGTCTTTGAGTGCTGGGTGGAAGAGACAGTCCCCCATGAGGGGTTGGGGAGAGCTGGGCCGAGAATGGGGGTCCCTGGCTGGTTACTGCTGTAACTTCTAAGTAAACTGCTAACCAAGACTTTCTATGCTGTGATCCTGAGAACTATTAAATCCTTCTGACTCCCATGCTGGCTGGGAATTGCTGCTGACTGCAAGGCCGGGTGCCTGGCCCCTTTGGGGGAATGTAGGGCTTCTCAGAGTCCTGGCCAGGGAGTCTCACTGGGGAGCCCGGGCGGAGCAGGGGTGCTGAATGCTGCAAGGCCAGAGTCAGGAGATGGCGGTGCTGGTGCGTGGAGACCCGAGAGGGCAGACTCCGAAGCAGAAGCTTTAAGGCAGTGTCACCTTGCGAACAGAGCACTGAACTGGGACTGAGGAGACCTGGATTCTCTTGCCGGCTTGGCCACTGACCTGCTGAGTGACCTTGGGCAAGTTTCTTTGCCTTTCTGTGCCTCAGTTTCCCCACCTGTCAAATGGGGATAATGGTACTGACCTCATTTGTAAAATTCTTTGAGCTCTGCTAATGGAAAGCTTTAGATAAGAGTTAGGTATTCCATTAGTATTAATCTGAAGGCAAATCAGGTGAGAGAGGTGCTTTCTAGACATTAGCACCTCGCCGATACAGCACTGCCAACCCCAAGCTTTCAAAAATCACAGGTCAAATCCCCAAAATGACGACACTGGCTTAGAAAACACAAGATTTAAAATACATAATAAAATATAATAATATATTTTGTGTTCCTTTTATTTCCTTTCTGGGTTTTCAGAGTAATAGGTTGCACTCTGGTCACACTTTCTAGCTTATCCCTGCAACCATGAGGGCTAGAAACATACTTTTTTCCCATGGAAACTGAGATTCTCATGTAATCCTGGGTCTCCAGGAGCTGAGAGTTTAAGAAAAACACCCAATATCTCCAGTCTTATGTTAAAATTGCTGCTGATGTAAGCGGTGGTGGAGAGAGGAGCAAAGCAATAATCATTTATAACAAAGCCACACAAGGCCACAGAAATGGGGTCGACACCCTCTTGGCACAAATCAAAGTCCTCTTATAATGCAGTGGTTTTTTAGCCTCATCTTCCCGCTCAGCATAACCCCTGAAAGGAGGGACAGCTTTCTCACTGCAGATCTGCAGCCCACAGCGACAAGGAAACGGGGAAGAGACTGCACCAGCTTGGAAAGACAACACTATTTTGCAATCAAGAGGAGCAGTTTTAATGTACAAACGAACTGGCGGGTCTCTCTGTGGACTAAGTGGCGTTTGCCTAAGGGGCTCACGTGATCACGTCTGGCACGCAGCTGGGGCTGAGCCCTGACCTGGAGGCACTTCCCCCGGGGGGAAGAGAGGAATCCTTGTTTATCCTTTGGAGTTTCTGCTTGGGCTGCCAGCAAGGGACAATTACTGCCAGTTGCCAGGGTGTTTGGACAGAGGTGATGGGAACAACTTCACCCTGCAGTGGCTAACGCAGTTCCTAGCCTGCGACAAGGAGCGCCTAGACTCCTGGAGAGAGGATGCAGATTTCTAGCCCTCAATGTCCTTTCCTATTTGGATCACAGCAGTTTCCTAAAGCACCTCATCCCCTTAAAGCAAGCACCATATGAGCTTCGCTATGGGCTGCACTGCGGGTCATGCAAGACATGGGTTAACTCTCAATCCTGGTAACCGTTAGCTAAAAAGGAGAGCTGGTAGAGAATTTTCCATCTAAATGATTGTCCATGGGAAATGCAAATTTCAGCTTTTCAAAATATTTTTTAAAATGTATTTTCTATTGGGAAAATGGAAACAAAACATTTATTTTGGGGTGGGTTGGACCCAGCTTGGAATCTTTTGGTGGGTTGAACTGACTCAAAATGTTTCGTTTTGAGTCCGCTCAACAAATGTTATTTGCACTGCTTCATGGGAGTTCTGATTTGGGTTCTCATTCTCCCCTATGGACAGGGCAACTTGGAGGACTACATCTCTCATGATGTAATGCAGTCCTCTCTCCAACCAAGCTGCATGGTGCATCACAGGAGCCACATGAGGGCAGATGTCTGGTTCTTAGTGACTGGGGACATCAAGTTTATGACATCTCCCATGAGGCAATGCACCACCATAGGGAAATGTAGCTTAGCATTGAATTGATGTGGACCATTCAAATCTGGGAATGCCAAAATGTTTTTATTTTGATCCAAAATGTCTAAATGAACTGGTTCATCCTTTCCGAAGCAAAGTTTTTCAGCATTTTCACTCGGGAAAAATGTCAATAATTCAACTTTTTGTCCTGATTCAGGGCGAAAACAACCACTGAGATACCGGAATTCTCCCTGGGATGCAAGTCCAATTTTTGCTTAGCTCTGTTCAAGAGAATAAGCCAATGTGCTCCTGTACTGTGTTGCTCCATCACCCATGAAGTAGGAGGATGAAGAGAAAGAGAATCAGCCACAACCCGTGCTTGCAATACAGTCAAAGGGTCCCGGAATCACTTTAGTATATCTTCAGCCATGCAGTGCAGTCACCCACTGTGCACTGGGGTCCCATTTCCAGTCCCCTAATCTCCTACACCTTTTGGGGCTCGTATGCAGCAAACACTCACACACACCATGCCAGCTCCTACAGATCATTTGGAGTTAACCTCCTTGAATCGGGCTTATCAGAAGCACCCAGGATAGCATGGATGCACCTTCTATTTCTGGTTGCAATGAGGGACGCATTCCTGGATCCCGGCATTTGTTAAACCTGTAAGAATCAAAAGCATTGCCTCTATTGAAGCTTTAACCGGCATGAGCACAGAACTGAAACCCTTCGAGCAAACTCACTGGGGATGGTTATAACTTTCTCTCTTGATGAGACATATATGAAGTTACAATCTTTGTTAATGATTCACTGGAGAGCTTCTGAGATGATGTAGGACAAAGATCCTGACTAGCCGGTAATGAAGAACAATAAATAGCGCACGAGATCAGTCCTGAACTCCTTTCAGCAGCCTTTGATGAGGCAGCATCCTGCCGTATAATGAAAATCTTGCTCTACTGTATCCATGCAAATCACAGGCACTGCTTGAAAGCTTGTGCCTTAATAACTTATCTGTTGGGCCAATAAAAAAGGTATCGCATTATCTTAGCCACTTAACCATTAGAGAGGCTTTGAAGTCCATTCATTCACCTCCTACAATGCTCACAGCTCCCTGTTTCCAACCAATGGGAGCGTATCTGTCAAGATTCCTCTTCACGCTCCGCTCAGAGGGCCAGCTGTAAGCCCAATTCAAGTCAGGCAAAGTCTCCCGTTGACTTGAATGGGTTCTGGGTTCATAGTCTTTATGGATACTGAAGCTGGTGACCATCCTTCTCCATCAATGAGGCTACCAGTATGTAATCAAATCACAAGCCTTTGTGTTTGCAGAGTGTCTTTCAGTCAGAAGGATCTCAAAGCACAGCAGTAGCCAAAGCTGTAGCCAAATCTCCTTAGGGCAGGATCCCATCTGCTTTCCTATGCTCAGCAAAGATGGGCTGGGGAAGCAGCCAGAGGAGAACCTGTCAGCAAATGCCAGGAAACGGTGCTGGTGGGTCAGTAGGTGGTGCTCTTTGCACTGCCATTTCTCTGAGGGGTTATTGGTGCAGTTTCCAGGGCACCCTCTGTAATAGGGGGTTAGACCTGGCACCCTCCCCGAGGGCCAACTCGGGGGACTACATTCTTCCTCTCTTGCAATTCCCTCTGCAGTTTAAACTGCAGCCAACATTCTCTCCTATTGCATTTGCGCTGTTCTACAGTACCCCAGAGGGGCTGCGCTCCAGCACACAGCCTGGTGATTTAGATGGATAATGTGTGAAGCGACTTGCAGTCCTTCACGAGGAAAGGCTCTGTGTAATGGTAATGACTATTCTTATTACTAGCCAAAAGATGGCTGAGCGCATCAGCAACAGCTGAATTTCTATGGGCCACCATAACTCTGTGCTTCCGCTTAATTCTGATGCCTGTGTTTTACTTTCTGTTATTCTAAATTATTAAAGGAAAGGGGATGTATTTTAAATCCAGGCACTTGTGGGATAGAATGGGGCAGCTATGCTGTGCTAGGAACACTCAACATACAATCAGGTGCTGTGGATTTTTCTTTTTAAGCTCAACCAGCAAAGAATAACTTTATTCGGTTGGAAGTGCAGGAGGAATTCAGGTAAGCGGAATGTAATTAACCACGCTGGAAGCTTGCCATGCGTAACAGATGTAGAGGTGCACCTTAGGAAAACAATAAGAAGCAACGGATGCTTAGAACGCTTATCACCCACTTTACAGTCCCATTCGGGTGCCCACCCATCTTAGTGTGGAAGGATGGTGAAGCTAGTCAGTGGGGGCTGTGAATGTTGGGTTGAAATAGGGAGATGCGCCAGCTGAATTAAGGCTGGGGGTGAGTTGGGGAAGGGAGAATGCACTGAGTACCAAGACTAGTTCTGTCACAGGGAGGGAGAAGGATTTGGGCTCTGCTGTCAGCAGATCAGTCCATCAGCTGGATTTCCAAAAGAGCTGCAGAGAGTTAGACACTGGAATTTGGGTGCCTAATTCCTGACTCCTTGATAGCTCCATAGCTTTCTCAGTCCCCGGGGATGCCATGTGTTCCCCAACATTGCTGAGACAGAACTGAGGCTAGGACTGCACTTGAAACACTACAACGGCACCAACACAGTGCTTCGGGGTAGACACTGTCATGATGGGGCAGGTTGTCCCATTGGCATAGGTAATCCATCTCCCCAAGAGGTGGTAGCTTCCATTGATGTAACACTGTCTACACCCAGGGTCAGGTCGGCTTAGCTACATCTCTCATGGGTGTGGATTTTTGCATGCCAATATAACTTTTCAGACTAGCCCTGAACCAGGGGCAATTTATAAGCAGCAAATCCGTAAAGGTCTGGAGTAGAGCGGGTCCACAGCCTGACTGTTGCTTTGCTTTCAAAGTTGGGCACAGGGAACTGGAAAATTTATATACACGCTGCACAGTTTGGGGGACTCCAGAACCCATATTTTGCTTTGAGATCTGTCTTCAGTTAAGCACCAGATGGTGGGCTTCGCTTAAATAAGTTCTAAATGGTCATAGGATTATAACCAGACTAGCCAAACCTCTTTTGGGACCCGCTTGTTAAAAACAATCTCCTATATTTGCCTCTACAGGTTTGCACATGCAACTACAAGAACTCAAATAGCCCAGATTCAATCTGTACATGCAACTGCCATCTGAGCTTTCGCATCCTGCTTTGTGACCCTCTTTTCCTCTCCAAGGGATGCAATTTTTAACTTGAAGTGTGGTACAGATAAACCAAAACCAAACCCCACCTTCTGGCCACTTCCAAACACAATGTAAGTTCAGATCTGGATCTAAAGAACATCTCTAGAGAGCAGTAAATGGTGTAAAATAAGATTTGCCCCATACTCTCCCTGGCTTCACACCCCGCTGGAGTATGAAACTTGAAACGATTCTCCAATTAGACCTCCAGTGTAGGCATGGGGAGGTGAAGAACTCTTCTTTCTCCTTTAATAATCTGATTTTCCCCACTCTGCCTTGTAACTCGATCGGCGAAGTATTATAGAAAGGGAGGCTTCACTCGTTCCAGATGTCAGAGCTCACAGTAATTGCAGCACCCACGTAAATTAGTGTCAAAAGGATGAAACTTCTATAAGGAGGAGAGCGCACTGCAAAGGCAGCTTTGTCTGGGAGAGTGGTAGTCACTGGTTATCGTGGTTTTGCTAATTAAGACAAGCTGGCTTTGGCAGCTGCTCCTGGCCTTACCTTCAGGCCATGCAACTATCCTGCTGAAACTGCCTTACACATTCCTTGCCCCAGAAGCATGTGACACTGAGCTGAGGGCTTCATTCCAACTGAAATGCACATTCTCAAACAGCAGAGCATTACATTAGCCACAAGGCTAAAACGTGACTTTCAGGTTGGGTTGTCTGTCTGTCTGTCTTTTTTTTTTGTGCAGATTCCATCACCCCATGAGTACTGGAGAGCAGCCTCTGGCTGTGTCCACACAGCAAGTTAGAGGTGCGGTTCTTGTGCTCACATACGCATCCCTGCGCCAGCTGTCATTGAGCTAACAGGAGTACAAAGAGCAGTGTAGGGGCAGCGGAGGCCTTCCTTGGCTACTGCCAGTGCTGCTGTGTCTACACCACTCTTTCTACTGACACTAGCTTGATGAGCAGGGGAATCACATGCCTCGCTCACAGTGCAGACAGAGCCTTGGCCCAACCTGCAACGTCCCCAATGCTGGCTCTGTCTGAGAGCAGCCGAGAACCTGTGAGGGTTGCACCTGTCACATCGTGTTCTGTCGCCTTCCCACAGAAGGGGAACTTTTTGCTAAAGGCTCCTGGAACCGTGGGAAGACTTCTCCCTCCTGCCTTTATGAGGATAGGACTTAGGGGGCCCCTGTGCGGTGATGCTGTGGAGCAAGACTGCTAGGCACTGTGGCAGCCAGAGAGAGAGCTCCCCAGTCTGTCTGTCCAGCACCCTCGGAAATGAATCCCCTGTATATTCATTACAGCCACGTCCTGTCTCTGAGGTCGCTCAGCTGAAGACTTGAAATGCATTCCAACAAGCCATCCATGCCCTGCTCACAGGAATTAAAGCCCATTGCTGGGCACAGACCAGTCCCATCGGGTAGAACTAGCCGGCTCATGCCAGCGAACTAACAAAATGGCTGCGTGGATGTTGCAACACCAGCAGAGGCTTGGGCTAGCAACCTGAGCTCAGACCCAAGGGTAGGGAGGGTTGGATCTTATGTGGCTAGCCCGAGCCTCAGCCTCGATGCTCACGCTGCTAGCCTGAGCCCCACTAGTGAGAGTCTGTCTACCCAGGCTGGGAGGCTCACACCCAGCTGCAGTGCAGACAGACCCAATGAATCCCAGCTGCCATGCACTGTTCCTGGCCGAAACCTCTCATAATCCCCTTCTTAGAGCTGTTTCCATAGGCCCTCACGCCTTCATAAAATCCTTTGCTTCCTTAGGGTTAATGAGGCTCAAAAGGGGGAATGGGGCAATATTGTCCCACTAGAGGTAACTCGACTGCAAGAGAAAAAGACTTTCTGTGGCCACCTGCCAGCATGAAGTTTGCATGCGTCATAGTGACAGACAGAGAGACGGCTTCGTATGGACAGACAGAGAGAGGGGTGTGTATAGGGAGCAGACTGATGGGGTAATGCATGAGGATACAGACAGACATGGGGTATGCATGAGAAGACAGACAGATGGATAGGAGGTACATATGAGGATATAGACAGACCAGATTGCAAGCTCCTTGCTCTCTCTCTCGAAGGAAAGGGCTTAGGTGCCTAACTCCAATGGGAACGACAGCACCAAGTACCAAGGGTAGGAGGAGATGAAATATTGCCATCAAGACTAAACTTCTACAAAGCATTTGCCAGGCTGCTGCTCTCCCCAGAACGCTGCCAGGCCAGGCTGGCCCCTTGTGTGCACGTTTCAGATGGACAGAAATTTCTGATGTGCAGCACAGGCTTTAAAAACAAACATTACAAAAGCAGAACCCATCAAATATTAAAGGAATCAAACTCCTTCTGTCAACGAGGAGGGCATGGAAGTGGTAGGGCCGTCAACTTCTCTGATTAGCTCAGCTTTAAACAGCTTGGCAGCTGGATGTTCATGCTTCCCAGGTCCCTAACCCCTGTGCGTTTCCCTCCCTACCCCCAGCCCTTGTCTTGGGCTAGATGCTCAGCTGGGGTAAATGAGCTGAGCGCAGTTGAAGCCGACTTACGACAGCTGATGATCAGGCGCGTCACTGTCTATGCAGGCTCCATGTAAAGGGGGAAATTGCTGATGGCTGACAGAGGAGGAAAGAACACCAGCCCGTTCAGGACAGAGGGAGAGACATCAGACCCGGGACTCGGGGAGGGAGGCTGGCACCTTTAGGATCACATTGCTGTTGGCAAGGCCGACGCAGGATGGCCCTGGCCCAAAAGTCAGCTGTAAATACGTCTAAGCTAGAGGCAGGCCACACACCAGCTTGGGCAACAAACTAGGTTCTTCTCTGTGCTGCAGAAAGCAGCAACCGTGGGGAAAGCAGTGCTCTGCCCTCTGACTTAATTTTAAACTAGGGGCCCTTGTTCCTTTACGGGACATTGTGTTATCACAGGTGGCTGTGCAGGTATTTGGGGCAGGGCATTGAAACACACAGGGGAAGGGCAGCGGCTCAGGTTGTTCCCCCAGCAGTGACACCATCTTCACTTATGACTTAACCCATCTCTGTGCCACGGCTGTCTCATCATTAAATGATATTAACGCTCACCCAGTCCCACCGGGTGTTGGGAGGCTGCAATAGTGAACGGAAAGTGCTTTTGGATCTTCGGATGGAGCTACAGAACTGCAAAGCTATTTTAAAATGCAGATTCTTGCCCTCTAAGTTAAGCATCCTGTGGCACTTTGTACAAGGAGAGAGGCGTTAGCCTTGTCACTATGGCTTAATTCCAACTTGGCTAATTGTACGCTGTCTGTCTTAAATTCCTCCTGAAGTTTCCATTAGATACAGGATTCCTCTTCACTTTCTGTCCTAGACCGGTTGTGTAGCATTGCTGGGTGCCACCAAACAGCTGCGGTGTTCCACCCCAGAGCTGACTGCACTGCAATACTGGGTATAGGGATTCTGTCCTCATTGTGTGTATATCAATGAGAGATGTCCCAAACTATCTTGCCCTGCTTTTTCCCAAAATCCTTCTCAGTCCCGTTCCGAGCTCCATCCCTGCACTCAGTTTGCCAAGTGTTTTGGGTGCTTCTTGGATCAAACGCTATACATGTAAGCGCCTCCACTGATTGGTACAATGGAGACATGCAACTAGTCACTCCAGAACTAGGAGGGATAATTGCCTTTTCGCATATTGCAAGTCAGGGGCACGGGACCTCAGAGCTCCTAGCACAGTGTTAGGTCACAACCTGCTTTATATTGTGATACAGATGGTGCATGAAGAGATATTCATCCACCTTTTTAAATACACCAGCATGGAACCCCTGTCACCATTGATCAGCCCAAGCTGACCCAGCTGATGGCATGTACCCAGTGTGGCAAGCACTGGCCTGAAAAGAAAGGCAAGCAAATCCCAGTGAAATTCACAGAGACTTACTGTGGGCCAGGCAGCTGATGGACCAGCCCATTTCCTCCAGAGACCAGTCCTCCATATGGATTAAGCAGTAAGTAAAAATCACTTTGCTTCATCGCAGCCTGGCCAGGATGGAGGTTTGCCAGAACCGCTCCATTTCTTTTGCTGTAGAGCGTGGTTTCTACTCAGAAACAACCCAGGATTGGCAGATCTGGGTCTCAGCTGGCCTGGACGGAGGTGCTAGGGCACCGCTGTGTGGAGAGAGCCCTGGAGCGCCGGATTGGAAGTGCAGGGTGGGAGCTGTGGATCAGGATTGAGGAGGGTTTGCAGAGCCCCAGGGGGGCCTAGTATACCGTGGTAGCTCAGGACTGAAAGACATTCGCAGAGCAGCAGAGAATGCCGGGACCATCACAACACAGTGACGCAGGTCAGGCCCCTAGGCATTGGCAAAGCTGCACAGAGGAGGCTCCACAAATAGGGAGTGCTGGCAGGTGTAATGCTCATGAGCAATTTCCAGTCTGCGTCTCCATTTCATACCCAATCGCAGATTTTCTCCCCTCCGTGCTTCTCGTTGCTTCTCCTCTGCAAAATCCCAGCAACGCACTTCAATGGTCTCCTTCAAACCCCTGCTTAACACCCTTCTTTCCTGTGACGCCGACGGTAAACCTGAAGCCACCGGGCTGTTGCTGGTACACTAAGACCCCTGGCTTGCAAGCTGCCCAATACCGTCTCCTTGTTCCTTGTGGTCTGTGTCTCTGCATCTCCTAGTTGTCTCTTTTCTTATAGACTGTAAATGCTTTGGGGTGGAGACCGTCTTTTTGTTTTGTGTATGTACAGCGCCTAGCACAATGAGGCCCGGGTCTATGGCTGGGACACCTAGGTGCTGCGATAACGCAGAGCGTTCGGATCATACCGCTAATCACCACGTAACTGCTAATGGTCATCATGCCAGTGAACAGCGCTTTCTACAGAAATAAATAGCCACAGCCGTGTCAACGGAGCAACCAGATCAGCCAGAGAGGTAGTTAGGAGAGAAAATGCAATTCCTATTTAAGAATGTGCCGTGCAGCGTGCGTACAGGTGCCATTTCCCGCATCTCTGTACAATGGAATTGAACTCCAGGGTGTTGGACAGCTCTGTTCCTTCTCTGCCTTAAATTAAAGCAAATATTGTGGATTTTGCATACATGGGAAGGGGCAGCTAAATGCTGACACCCCTTCTCACACTGAGGGAAAGTAAACCATCCTTACTTACCGGTGTTCAATGTATTCAACAGTACCAGCCAGCTCTCTGAATGCCACCCAGCTATTAGAGAAATTGCCTCGCTCCCAGGCAGGTGCCGTTGCCTGGTTCTTTCCTTTCATTAAACCCCGCTCCCTTCTCCTCTCCTGCAGATTCACACGTGCTCTAAGCAGCTAAGCCTTGGGGGCCTGGGGGGATGTGACCTTTGTGGCCATGTGTGGTGCATCTCATCAGCACGCTAATCCTCGTGTCTAAAGAGCAGACATTCATTTTGGAATCCTGGCCAAGTGGTCAGAGCAGGATTATCTGGGGAAATCAAACCTCAGCTATTTTATATGGGAGAGAGAGAAGGATGTGGGAGGAGGCGTGCTGAAGGCTGGTGCAGTGGATATGTAGACTGGATGTCTCTCTAGAGGCCTCAGTATAACTGTGGGTTAAATGTCCCACATTCAAGGGCTGGGTGAAAGCTTCAAGGGTCTCCTGGGGCTGTCCATAGCCTTCTGTAAACAGGGATCAAGCTTCTTTTGCGGGGTCAGAGCTCCCCCAGCTGGATTCAAATCTGTAAGGTGCTCCCTGCCACCAGCTGAATGCAACCCGGAAACCTCCCCTGCCTCAGTAGGACCGGGACTGATCCAGCTGAATCCAGAGCAGACACTGAACAAGTTTAGTGGTTCTGACCCACTGGGCCAAACCGTGCTCTCTCTAGTTCACTGGCGTAACTCTATTTACATTTCCTGGCATTACTCGGGATTTACATCGCTGTGCAAGCTGAAGCTGACCCCCAGTATAGCCAAAGCATTTGCTTTGAGGCTGACACCACAAGAAACCAATGAGTTTTGTGTGGTGTCCAGGCAGCATGCTCAACTGGCCCCACTTCACACAAAGCTTCAAGGACCTCAAGGAAACTTTCAGTGAGTATGGTACAAGTTTGAGGTTTGTGTAACAACCCCTGCCATGGATAGTCAGTGGATATTGAACTCAGGACGCTAAGCACCAAATCACAGGCCATTGCCACTTTTACCTAAAGAAAAGATTCCATGTGTTATATGGACCACTCGGAAATACGGGACATGATACATTTTGCTGGCATGTGTTACATTTGTCATGAAACCCACTTCCCTTGGTTTGGATTTCATTATGAAAAGGTTCCACTTGGCTATAGGACTGTTGGCCCTTCAACATATAGTTCACTTAGTTTCACATTAGCTCAGATTAAGACCTTTTCTTTCTTCCGCTCAGGTAACTTCTTGTGGGGCTTCACCCCAGCACATCACAGCAGACATCCCTACATCTCCTGAAGCAGTGACAGATGCACACGTGGACTATTTGATTTCTCTCTCGAGAATGGCGGAAGAACACCACTGTCCTCAAGAGCCGTGCCAAACTTAGAAAGGAGCCCTAGCCTCAACGCTCAGGCCTAGATCTCAACTTACCCCTCAGCGGGGGGTGTTCGGTTTGACCCCATCTCTAGCGACAATAGGACTCTGACCGTCTCTATGCTGATACTACTAAATCCATCCCCCAGATCCCCGACTCTCCCTCATCTCATCTACCCATTCAGATCCTTGCTATTACATCCGTTACAGCCCAGCTTGTGACGCAAGCAGCCAGCAACGCTCTCTCCTCTCCCACAAAGCAGCTCCCTCTTTCACAGGAAACTTCAATTACAGCTAAATACTTCCCTCTCTGACCCAGAGAGGTTTCCACTTCAGCACCAACTTGCATGATAAAGTGGTATTGGATTGAACCATCTGTCCCCAGCTCAACCCTTGGCCTCTGCCCACACGGCAGCCTCTTAGCACAGCATCAAATTGCTAATGGAAAAGTGGTTAGTCAGAAAGATGATGTTGCCTTTCCCATCAAAAACAACTTTGCAGTAGTTTGGCCAGGCCTGTGCCAAGAGGCTGCAGGTTCCATTTAGCAGCCCTGCAAGCAACAGCCACAGGGAGCGCTCCCTGGAGAGCTTGCTCCATAACTATTTGAATGCATTAAACATTCATATGCCCTGAGAACAAGCACACCAAAGATCTCATGGCCCCTGGAGGCTCCTTGGGAATGTTCGGTTTCATGTTTTGTTTCTGGCTGCTAGAAAGTTGGGAAGAACAAGCTGTAGGAAGGGGACACAGAGCCAGGGCTTAGGGCATATAGAGAGGGGGAGGAGGGGGAAATGGCAGCACATTAAACCCCATCTGTCACAGCCACAGCTGTCCACTGACCACCTCCGTAATCTCAGCATCTCACCCTCCTATCAAACCAGTGTATGGGCAAGGGTCGGCACTTCAGAGATCTTGTTATGTCACTATGCTGCTCTTCATCAACATGGAGCAGAGGAATGCAGAGGACCAAAGAACAGAAGCATGGTCACACTGGGTCAAGACCAGTGGTCCATCTAGCTCAGTATTCTGTCTTTTGATGGTGGCCAATTGAGTGATCCACACTCCCAAAGACCAACCCTGAACCCTGACTCAATGTGAGTCAAGAGCTTTGTCCAGCCCAACATTGTATCAGAGGGAAAGACAGAGGAGTGAAAGGCCACTATAAAGCTGCCTCTCCTCTTGTCTTGTTGGTGTCCATCTGAGGACTGTAAGCACCTCAGGGCCGAGAGACTTTTCATTTGTGTTTGTATGGCACTTGGCCCATCCTCTGAGCTCAGTAATAAAAAGATTAGTTATAACTGGGTCTAGAACAGAGAAGGTCAGAAATGGGAAAATATCCACATAATGTTGGGTGCGTCCCCCCATTTTTATGCACAAATTCAAAATTGTATCAAAATACCCCAAATCAGAAAATTTCAACTAGCCCCAGTCTTGAGGAGGGTGCCACTAAGCCAAAAATGGCATGGTCCACTGGATAGGGCACTGGGTCAAAAGTCAAGAATACCTGGGTCCTAGCCTCAGCTCTAGCATGCTGCATGCAACATGCTGCATGACCATGAGCAAGATACGAGTCTCTCTCTCTCTCTTTACCTCTGCTTATCTCATCTATTCACATTGCCAGCAGGGAGATCTGGAGAGGGAAGGTGTCTTACTCTGTGTATGTACAGCACCTTGCACAGCAGAGCCTGGATCTCAATTGGGCCTACCGTAACACATACACCATTCCCTACATGAGAGGAACAGCTGCTATTTCTACCATTCCCAAACAGCCTGCAGCCCTAAAGACTCATTAGGAGAAAGGGGGCCATCTGGCTTTGCTGTGGGAGACAGCAAGATATAGTGCAAAACTCTGTGGAATCCCAAGCAATAATTCACCCAGGGTGGCATCTACCTTCGGGCACAAGGCTAGCATGAAGGTAGTGCACCATTTAAGGCCTCAACATAAGACTTCAGAAGTGCACAGGTCTTGTACTGGGCAATTGTCAACTGCAGAGCAGCTTCTGTTTAAAAACTGCTAAGCTCTCATGAAAACAAGCAGCCTTGGATTTCCAGGGTCCTATGGAAATCAAGACAAGGCCCCTCTTTCTGTGTACAGTCTATTTTGACGCCTTCCACAGTGCAGAGCTATCTGCTCTGTAATCGAGGGAGTGTTAATGCGCTAATGCAGGTAAATTGTAATTAATTTCCTTCTAATTGATGCGTGGGAATATCTAGGACCCTCATTCTCCCGCCTTCAATTCCTTTATAAATATCTGATTTGACAGGTTAATTTGAAAGTAAAAGTTAGGTTCCTTGCAGCAATCCAAGCGGAAGCCCAGGAACGCAGCCTGCTGCTAGTTGGGTGAAGCGTAATAAAAGAGGTTGAAGTTAGGTTAGAGTCTTTTTCTTCCTTCCTGTTAAAAATTAATTAATTAATTACATTAATTTCCCCACTAATTTAATTTTTCTCCCCCCTTTCCCCCCAGAAGATAAAGCTTCATTTCACAGTCCAGGGAATTTGGCATCGAAAGGTGAGGGAGAGCCAAAGAAGACTGATGGAAGGGGTGTCAGCGGGTGTCTGGCTTCCCTCCAAGTTAGTCTGGCATGCATGATACCTGGAGGGTTGCAGGAAATGATGAACCAGAAGTGGGCAATCTGAGATTGGACTGAACTAATACCACCACATTTCTTCAGGGGGTGCTGTGTCATTAAGGCGTGTTGGCATCAAGGTAACATTCAAACCCATAAACACTAATCCAGTAGTCAACTGTTCTCTGTGCTCCAACATAAGAACAGCCATACTGGCTCAGACCAATTGTCCATCTAGCTCACCATCCTGTCTTCTGACAGTGGCCAGTGCCAGGTGCTTCACAGTGAATGAGCAGAACAGAGCAACTATCGAGTGACCCATCCCACCATCCAGTACCAGAATCTGGCAGTCAGAGGTTTAGGGACACCCAGAGCATGGGGCTGCGTCTATGGCCATCTTGGCTAATAGCCATTGATGGTCCTATCCTCCAAGAACTTATCTAAATTCCATTTTGAATCCAGTTATTACTTTTGGCCTTCACAACATTACATGGGGGGGGAAGGAAATGTGTGTGTGGGGGGAGGGTTAGACAGACAAATCTCATTTTCAAAGTTGCTATAAACATCCACCTCCCATTAGCTTCAATTGAATAGGTGAGTGGCTCAGTAACTCTGACAATCACTTATTGAACGGAAAGGTGGTAGTTTGCTTGGTAGATAGGGCACTGGAAGTCAGGAGGATTGTGATCACTTGTCTTGCCAATGGTCTGTTGTGATACTTTGAGCAAGGCGTTTCCCCTCCCTTTGCCTCAGTTTCCCAAATGTAAAGTGACCTAATACTGGCGCTCCATTGTAAAGCACCGAAGAGTGCGATGTAAAAAGTAGGCATCATTATATATACAGACAGACAGTCATCTTCCTCTTGGTCTTAACTTTGATTATCATGGAATCAGAAAGCTCACAAATCAGGGACTATATTTATTTGTATCTCATACAGCATCAAAGCTATGAACATGGCATCTCGTAACCATTGCTGTTCCTTATAGATCCCCATGGCACTTCATGCAAAATGTAACTACTGTCATGGCCAAAAACCTATTTGAGTTAATTCCATTAAATGGCCCCTGCTGTTTCAGTTGGATTCTTCATTAGAGCTGGATGGGAAATAGGTTTTCCTGTTGCATGACATTTTTCAGGGTATCAAAAAAAAATTGCCACCCCAAACTGGGAAGAAAAGTCACAACCTCAACAGTTTTCACAAATCAGAAATTCTGTTTAGATCAGTCAAAACATTTCATTTTGATTTCAACCATTTTAATGTTTAATTTTTTTAAACTGTAACTTGAATTTTGAAACAAAAAGTCATTTTGGACCAGAATACCCAAAAATTTCATTAAAAATATTGAAATAGAACATTCAGACAATTTAGGCTTTTTTTTCCAAAAACGTTTTGAGTAAAATAAATTTATGAAAATGACTCATTCCTGTGAAAAGTATTGATTTTGAAGAAGCAGCATTTTCCAATGAAAAAGCAGTGTCAAAAAATTCTTGACTAGACCAAAATCATCCCTAGTCAGATTCCTCAGAGCTGCTCTCCTACTTAACAGCTCACTATCCACTGTCACCAGCTGGTTACTGAACATTGCTTTTAGTTTTGAATCGCTCTGGAATTCCCCAATCCTCCATCCCCAATAGTTCATTATACTGGAGTGTGAATTATCCTGACTTTTTGGCACAAGATTCCCATAATGAGCATGCCAAAAACTCAGGGGTTGGTGGAGAGAATGGATTGAGTATGCCCAAACATTTGCTGAAGATGTTCTACAAGGTGCATGATTGTGAATCTTCTACATATCTTCCTGCAAGACATTCACATTTACATACCAGCTGCTGGGAATATTTATTAGAAGCAAAACTAGACTAGAAAAGCATATAGGACAGTTGTCCTTCCAGATTCAACACTGAGGCAGTTAAAGCATTTGCCTTTTCCCAAGGTATTTGGTGGGGTTTCTTTAGTGGAAACCTGTGGGCAGATGTGATTGCAAATTAAAATACTCTTTAGTATCAATTTCCTGCTGATTTAACTGAACAGTGTTTAGTATAATTTGAAAAATTCATGGTCATTTTTGCTTGCCACTTTCTAATGTTTCCTTTTCCTGCTGGCCACAATCTGTCATTTTCACACTTATGAAGAATGTGGTGAACAGTGCTTGCAATTAAAAAGGGAGTCTTTCAGTGTTCTGTCTGGAAAAACTAAGGATTGAAGGAAATGGATGGATCCAGGAAATGGGCTAAAAGTACCTCCTTTCAGTGCTAGGGTCGCTGATTTGAGTCCTATCCAGGTTGGTAATGACTGAAAGTTTTTATGCATCTGGTTCTCTAGCAACTTGAAACATGAACCTGGAGTGTCTAGTCCCATTTCAAGGATCCAAAGAACGAAAAAAAAAAAAAAAACCCATCACAATGGTCCCTAATTGCCACTTCTAAAAATCTTGTTTTTGTTTTCTGCCAACATTCATACCAACAAAACCTTGCTCACTCACATGCAATGAAGCACATGGGTGAGGTTTGTTCCACAAAACCCTTTTTTGTTATATTCACCCTGCTCTGCTATGTATCCAGGTGGTGGCGAGGTCACCCAACCCCATCTAGCAGTGGCAGGGAAGGACAAGCCAGGCGCCCCTGTGAATAACACGGTCAGAACCGGAATGTCCTAGGATTAATCATCTTCAGATTCCCGAGTAGTGCATGGTGGGACAGGACTTTGGGAGTTCAGTGAACACTCATGCAGTGCAGACTTGATCAGTAAAGGTGACAGTTATGTACCATGATGTAAGGAGCTCGTATCATCTGGGAGATAATTAGGATGTCCCCAGGATGAGAGGACCTCTCTGTGGAAGAGATACCTTCCCAGAAGCCTGTTGCT
The DNA here is from genome assembly GCA_007922155.1 of Mesoclemmys tuberculata. NCBI lineage: Eukaryota > Metazoa > Chordata > Testudines > Chelidae > Mesoclemmys > Mesoclemmys tuberculata. The sequence continues at coordinate 7,965,523 of ML675648.1, read as the reverse complement.
AAGCTCTTTGAAAGACTCTCACAGACTTCAGATCTGGTTGTAGCTGCACCCAGTTCTCATTTACCCTAGTGGTTGCTCATGTTTTCCTAGAAGTCAAACTCATCCCCAAAATGAATGGTCTAATTTACCAGCCGAACTTTTTGCACAGTCCTAGCCAACCATCAGCAGCTGATGAAGCCCTGGGTAGCCTCTCAGCTTTGCTTCTGCATTGAAGGCAGTGAACAAATTAGCTAGAACTGAAGGACATGAATTAGAAACAGAAAAGTCATGAAAGTAAAGGGCTTTCCAAAGCTCTTCTGGAAATGGGGACAACGTGGGCTTGAGGACTTTGATAATTCCAGGGTGTTAAAAAATGGATTCTCTCCCCCTTCTAAACTAAAAAGTGGGAACTAATTCTGCTCTTTTGCATTAGAGGGGAAAAATATCAAGTATTTCCTGAGCACCAGCGAGATGCACCAGGGACCTTGCTCTCTTTGCTATTGCATGAGACTCTCACTCCTCCTGCTGCCTCTCATAAAAGGAAGAGATAGCAGCTGTCAATTTCTGTGGGAAAAAACGGTTTTCCACCTACTTGAAGTTATTTTTTTTTATTGCCAGCCATTACTGTAATATTTGCTTTGATTACCAGATTAATCACCAGATTGCAGAGCCCATTAGATGTAATCGAGTTAGACAGTTTCAGGTAATCCTTCCAGGAGCACTCTCTCTCTCTCCCCTATCCTCTCTTTCCTTATTTTTCTCTCTTGCTTTCTCTCAGCTGATGGGGGAAACAAGCCAGCTCCCTTCCAGGGAAGGACGGGGAGCCAGTGTTCAGCCTCCCTCACCAGGAAATAAACATGCAAAAATATTAACCAGAAACCAAACATTTCAGGCCCTCCAGAAGAGCATCCAGCTACACTCTCTCTTCTCTCACAAAGCAGCTCCCCCTTTCACAGGAAACTTCAATTACTGCTAAATACCTCTCTTTCTGACCCAGAGAGGTTTCTACTTCAGCTCCAACTTGCATGATAAAGTGGTATTGGTTTGAAAACATCCATCCCCAGCTCACCCCTTGGCCTTTGCCCACGCGGCTAGCCTCTAAGATGATCAGGAGAATGGAGCGCCTCCCTTATGAGAGGAGACAAAAAGGGCTTGGATGATTTAGCCCGGTAAAATGAAGGCTGAGACAGGATCTGGTTGCTCTCTATAAATTGAGAGGTGGGGGGCAAACACCGGGGGGGGAGAAGAACTAGAGGAAGACAGACTGTAAAGGAACAAATGGAATAAATTGAGATAGGAAACTGGAAAGTTTCCAAGAGAGTGTGAGGTTCCGGAACAGCCTCCCAGTAAGAGTAATGGGGGCAAAACAATTTCACTAGTTTGAAGATGGCGTTTAATAAGTTTATGTACAGGATTATACAAGAAGGATGTCTGCAAGAGCAGGGAACCTGATGACCCAGAAGGTCCTTCCAGTCCTATGTCCCTGTCAGAGTTGGTATCTGTCAATGACCCATAAAAATTCACCCCAACCCCAAGAAATCCGTTTCATGCCCCTTTGTTCTGGTCCCTGAAAACAAGCACTGGAGATCTCCTCTTCTTATAGCATTGCTTGCCAAAGCCTCAGCACTTGTGGGGAGCAGGATACTACATCTAACTACAGCTAAATGGGGTGTAAATGTCTCTTTCGCGTGCAGGAAATGGACTGGTTGGTGGTAATAGGGGGAACTGTAAATGCTGTCAGCCGCTACATTTTGATTTATTGATTTACACCGTGTAATGGGATGACTCGAATTGAATCACGTACACAGGTGTCACGTCCCATTCACTGCAGAGCAACTGGACTTCATAAAGAGAATTATGCAGTGCCCAGCTCCCCAGGGTTGTGTCTCCTCACCTGCTGCGAGGTCTGGAGTGGAGCTCGTTGTGGTGGTGGATCTTGAACTCACAGATGTGACGTTTTGGCATTAGAAGTGAACTTAGTGCCCAGGAGCAAGAAGGGGATTAGGGAGAACTAGCTAGGGACAAGTAAGCAATCAGGGAGGCTTCCCTCCCACCATCCACCCTCCCCAGTCCACACAGTTTGCAATGCCCCGACAACAACAGGAGCTTATCCTCATATGAGGTCCCTAAGTGCAGCGTCAGCCTAACCTGCTAGTCCTGCTCTGAGCCGTAACTCCTTGCTGTTCCAGACCTGCATTCCCACACACCTGCACCAATCCATCCAGACTCCAACTAGAATCGCCCGTTGCCGTTCAGGTCTCAAACCACCACAAGGCTCCACCAGTGCATCTCAGTCCAGACATGCAACCTGCCCTGATATTCCAGACCATGGTCCTCATGCTGCCCTGACAATGTGGCTCCATCCTAGCCATGCACTTGGATGATGTGGATGTCAAGGATGCTGCAGCTGTGCTCTGACTGACAGCACTTCTGGGGTTAGCACCCAAGCTCTCATTCCCTTTTGCAACAACGTGTGTCACAGTGGAGCTCTTCAGTCGTATAGATGAGGGTCTGCTTTAGGAACAGGGCAGGGAAGGGGGGGTCTGGAAATCCAAGCATCAAAGAACGGTACTGAAGCTGGGTTCAAATGTTCTTGCAAAATCTCTAATCAGAACTAGAATTGGGTCATGACATGACATGAGAAAAGGCCGAGTGTTGCTTCGTATACACAGCTGGCACGTCGTATGCTTCCTATATATTTTATGTGCATGTTGGCTTTAGCATATTCAAAAGGCACGCCTTTTATATTAGTTCATATGAGAGTCAATGGTTGAACTCATCTAAGGCCAATCTGTAAAAATACACACTGTAATTATTTACCATTTACATGTAAGTTGCATGGGTCAGATCAGCAGAGTAGTGTGGGCCAGTGGGTAGGGTACAGGATTAGGAGTCGGGGAATCTTGGTTCTGTTCGTGACTCTTTCGTGGATACTGGCTGTATAGCCTTGGGCCGATCACTTTGCTTTCCTACCCTTTTCTGTCATGTTTATTTAGACTGTAAGCTCTTCAGAGCAGGAACTCTCACTGTGTGTTCGTTCAGCACCTAGCACAACAGGGGCCCAAATTCAATTCAGGAAAGCACAGGATTTCTCACATAATTAGATCACTCCAGGAACTGGGGGCTTGGAGAGGGGGGGAAAAAAAACCAAACACCAAATATGGGGAGATGAAATCACAAGAGTTGCCAGCACCCTGCACACAACTAAAAACAAGGAGAATGTGTTTCTTCTGCTTGTGGAAAATAAACTGCTGTTTTCATGTCAACTTAAATGGTCAGAAAAAACTAGGCCTGCACTCTGTATCTCTTATATTAAAGCAGTCATTGATTTTTTCCCTTGTTGGTGTCTCTCTCTCTCTCTCTCGAATGCACCACTATGATTTTAAGGTGATCAGCACTCGCTGCTGGCTCACTGATCACCTTAAAATCCCAGAGCTTGCTTTTATTTCTTTATTTTTAATTGTGTTTACGCCAAGATTCTGCGTGGCCGGGGGGACCAGAAGGACTTGACTCTCACACCAAGCTGTAGCCTGTTGGATAAAGATGGTGGAGGAGGAGGCACAGTCTTATTCTTCTCTCCAGGCTCCTCAAGAGATAGAATCCTGTACTCAAGAGGAACTTTATGTGATCTAAGCCCTCCTTCCTTGATTTAAAACAATACGCTTAAAAAATCACTCTTCCAATCATTTATGCTCAGACAAGCCACACAATAAACTGTCGGGGTAGAGAGAGTTTGCATGCCTTCCCCAAGGTATTAAAGACAGTGGCATAGCTAATCCTGACCCTCATCAGTAGACACAACCGCATCTCTTCCAGTCATTCTGTCCCTTGCCATCAGCAGTTCTCTGCTGTCCCCATCTCTCCTAGAACACAGAGAAGGAGCGCCACGTAACCCCTACGCAAATTCCATGCTGGGTTTGCCTCTGCATTGGCCAGATCCAAAGTGTTCCATGCTCTACATTTTCTTTCTCCCAAGGGATGCAGAGGAATTAATTCCCATTGCTTCATTTCTGCCAATTCTTTCCCAACAAGGAAACCAATGAAAAACCTTTAAGTGGATCACCCCAGTGGTTATGATACCAATTAGGCCATTCAAATGGCCAAGCAAAATGAAGCAGTGAGAAGTAATTTAAACCCTCCTGCAGACTCTCCTTCCAAACAGAGACCATGGAGCTGCAACAAAACTCAGTATGATCTAATTAGTTTCACCTGGGAAGGCTGGAGAAAGACCTACTGTTCTGCTCCAGCCAGAGGGGTGCACGGTTCAATAGCAACAACGCTTTCTACTTATTCTAGCTCCTATCCTAAAAAAGCTGGGAAAGAACCATCCCCATTTTTCAGATCAGGAAACTGACACAGAAAAGGGAAATGACTTGTTCAAGGTCTCACGAAAATCAGTGAAGAGCCAAAAAGAGAACTCAGGTCTCCAGACCCTCTGTCCCATGTCCTAATCCCTGGTTCTTGTGGTCCCCCCAAAGCTTGAGAAAGGTTTGCTAAGGTCAAGATACCTGTTGGAGACCATGCACTAGTTCAAGCCAAGAAGGCCACATTAGTGTTTCATTGCAAGCTGTAAGAACCTGGATGATTTCTCATGAAAGCAGGTAATATCTGAGGCTGAAACCCAGCTTTCACACTGAAACTCAGTGGTTACAAATCCCCAACAAATAGAAACCAAACAAACCTGCAAACCAACCACAGCTGGCTTTGGTGAGCTCTGGCTCTCAGCAGCTTCCTGCTTCTGTCTGATCACTGTAGGCCGGGCTCTGTCCTCCTCTAGAGAACTTCGAGCTCTCCCATTTGAACTGCTCTTCATCGGATGGGCAAGCGCAGAACATCCGCCTCCCCAGGAAGTCCTTCAAAAGTCCCCAACCACCACGACTAATTAGGGATTTCTCTTCACCCTTAAGAGCCCCAGCCAGGCTAAATTATCAAGTCCTTCCCAACCCCTTTGTTCAGAAAGGGTGGCTAGGATCCTTCCACCCCGGGTTGACAGACTGGCCTGGTGCCCTGTTCCACTTCCTTTCTCTATGTTTGCTAGTAAGGAGCGGAAGGTGAGAACAGAATCAAACCCATCTTTCCAAGTCACGCTTCCCCTTGAAATACCAGTGCTTGGAGGAATGAAGCTGTCACTTTTTGTATTTTCACTTTTTTCAAACCTCATATTTCATTCCACCGCCAGCTGCTGAAAAGGACGAGCCAAAGGCCGGAGCAGGGAGCACAAAATCAATATGCTGCAGGAAGACAGAAGATCTGCTTCTATTCCTCTCCTCTGACGTCAGGTACCCAGGGAACGTCGCCGCAAACAAGGTTTCGGGCGACTGCCTTCCTGCTAATGTCAAGTTCTCCCTGGTTCCTCTGAACCAGCAGCTAGATAGAGGGATGATTGCTACAGAGGAGTGGGAAGGGGCGGGCTCCTTGAAAATGTTCTTTGGCACTGATTTTCGTGCAAGGCATTAAAAAAAAAAAATCAAACCTGACTGGATGGCCTAGGTATTGCCTTATAGCAAGACTGCCGTGTAACGTACTGGCTGTGTGTGTGCGTATGCATGCATGTGATGCTGCCCTCTACTGGTCGGTTCAGGGAGAGGATAAAGGACCTTCTGCTGCTAGCAGTTAAGGGAGCTCTCCTTTAGCTCATGCCATAGAGACCTTGGAGCTGAAATGCCAGGGTTCTAGACCCCTGTGTCAAGGATCTGGAGGCCATATGGCAGCAAGGGAAGGTTCAGCTGCTGCTGGGACAGTGGCCAAACTTTCCCTCCTCATGCACAAAGCCTATCAAACAGCAGCCTCCAGTGTTACCCCAAGGAAGGGGTCTTTCTGCAGACGCCTGAGGAAATCCAAACAATGGGAGGTACTTGCCAGGGGAGCATTGGGGGAGTAGAGAGCGAAGCCAGAAAATGGGCAGACACTTTGCTTTCCCAACTTGCCCTTCACCATACAAAGGAGCTTAATGGCACAGAGGTCGAGTGGATGAAGCGGATGACAAAGTTGATAGGCTGAAGTCCTGAGGAGTCGGATGAGGTGATGGCTGGTATTAGCCAAGTCCATGCCCTTATCCTATCGGGCTCCTTCAGCAGCCACCGCACTGCGACATCCCCATAAAGCAGGGGGAAAGGGGTGAGCATGGAGCAGTGACGTTGCAGTCTCAGCACTGCAGTCATAAATCAGGATCTAATTCTATCTTGCGAGATGCCTCGTTTGATTAATTTATGTCAGCGTTTTCTGCTCCATCCGTGGCTGTTACCCCTCCTTGTCTCTCCTCTCCCTCCATTCTCAATGCACCGATCACATCCAAACCAGGCAGCACAGAGCCCTTAAGATGGGAGAATAACACATTCCCAACAGACTTGACACAGGAGGGTTGGCAGCTGTGGTCAAGACCCCAGGTCTGAGGCAACCAGGGAGGAATGGGTGGGGAGACAGAATCTAACAAATGCATTATTTGTTGTCACCAATGATCCAGCCACCAAGAGATTTGACTCAGCTTGGCTACTTGTCTCCTGGCTCAAGAGGCCAGGACCATGTGTAAAACAAGGCACTGGACGCTCCCACAAAGCTTCCCCAAAGAACCCTCCTCTTCTCCCATGTCTTAAAGGAAATGATGTACAGCCTGCTTAGCTACCAGCAGAGAGCCCTGGTGGGTGGCTGGCACAACCAATGACTGCTTGGGAAAAATGTGTTTGATACGGGGGATTTTCCTTGCCCTCACCCATAGTACACAAGTGCATCAGTTCTTCACCTTCCAGGCACTGTAGTCTATCTTCTGTCTCTCTCTGCTCTTGCCAAATGACTAATGCTCTTGCCAAATGACTAACTTTCCCTTTTGAATCTTCCTCCACTCTCACCACCTGGCCTTTTTCCATCCAGTCGTATAACTGGAATGTGTCCCCAGTTCTCGATTACATTTCTTTTAAAATGCTCATCTTTCATGAGGAACCTTTGTGCTCCGCTCAGAGAGCTGCCACACCAGACAATGCGGCATCTTTACCAAGTCCCAAGAGACACAAAACTCAAGGAACTAACACAAGCTAAGATGATGCAGATCAACCACAGCCTCATTCCCTTCCTTGCTTCCACATGACCTACCTAGAATGTGAGCTCTCGGAGGCACCTCTCTATAAAGTGCCTACCATGCTTGCCGTCAGCACATAAATAATAAAACGACAATGACAATGCTTGCAAGTGGTCATGAGATAACCTGCTGGTTCTTGTGAGTGAAGCAGATTAGCAGAAGGGGCCTGTCTGGGTTTCACGGCTCACCTCCCTCTCAGCAATGGACAGGGAGCTCAGTAAGGGGGAACGAGAAGAAGGAAACCAAGGCACAGAAGAGACAGACAATGTTGCTCAACTCTGATCTCACGCATGGGATCCCAATGAGACAATATCAAGGCCAATCATTCTGAAATTAGTTGTGCCCTCTGGCCTCCATATTAGTCAGGCTTCCATCAAAGATGTGGGACACAGAGGTGAAGTCACTGCTGTCTGAGATCAGAGCAAGCATCTGGGGACCTCGAAGGCATGTTGAAATCCTTGAAAGATCCACCTGCTTGTGACCTTGGGAAAATCACTTTGCTCACATTCTTTCATGGCTCAGTCAACCCAACTGGAAAACTGAATGACTATTAAAATAAAAAAGAAGAACGGACTTCACTAAAAAACCAGATGCTGCAGCTAAGCCTACATTTCCTGGGGAAAGAAATTACCAAACTAAATGACCACAGAAAAAAAAATAAAACTCCCATGCTAGGCTTCCCTGCTGAATTTCCCAATAACGAGATTCCAGTCAAGGACATGAGTAGTCAGATGCATTAACTGGAAGCTTCTGATGAGGGGGTGCTGAATGTAACGCCCAGCCTCCAGCAGCCTCAGACTAAGCCTCTCTAAAAACACACACAGCAAAGCCCCGCATTAAAGATTCAGCTCACTGACTGCGCCACTCATTTATTTAGTAAAGAAGTGAAAGAGACAGAGAGAGTGGCATTCAGGCCATCTGGCCTTTTCCGAGACGCTTCTCTGCTTGCACTCTCCTTTCCCTGGTACTAAATTAGCGTGAGCCTACAGGAAGCGACAACACGTCTAATTTCTTGCTGCAGATTTCAGGAGCCATGTTCTGTGGTTGGTTTCGGGAGGTGGGGGATTCCATAACATGCTTCCACCAAGCCAAAAGTTCAGAAACCAGAGGCACTGATGAATGGGCCCTGCCTGCTATCTGAAAGCTAACCTATGGACAGGACGTGCATTCCTTACGCTCACAGACCTGCTGAATAAGGATGAACCTGGATTTTATTTCAGGTGGGCATTAAATGCCATTCCAATTGCTTACCCCTCAGACACCAAAATCAAGTTAATATTCTCTTTTGCCAGGGACTGTACCCTGAGTAATCCTAGGCACTCAGATTAGATGTGGATAGCCTCTGATGACCTAAATGAGGTTAGATTTGGATAGGATTATGGAGCAGTGTATTAAACTTGCCAGTGAAATATATCCCAGTGTCTTCCCCTCCAGGACGCTGCACTCAGAACCTAATGCAGGTAGACACTGAACTCCACATTAGATTATTCTCTCAGGAGCTGTTAAAGACTCTGGGTGAGATTTCTCCTCCTTCTCATTCTCTGGATCTAACAGACCAAGCAATGCTTTGCCTTTCTCTGACACTCCAAGGGTGAGATTTTCAAAATGCTCAGGATGGATCACCTCTGCTCCTTCTAGAGTTAGGAAGCAGTTTTAACCACGGATTTCAGCATGATCAAAGTGAAGCTGGCATGGAGCGCTTTTGAAAATCCCATTCCGAGTGAGAAAAGGCCAGGACAGCCAGTTACATGTTGGCTTGCAATTCCACGTCCAACCTGAGCATAGTTTTCCCTTGCTGTGCAGATTCAAGAGCAAAGAGCTGGCGGTGGCATTTTTTGGTTTGTTTAACACCCTTCCTGAAGGTACTAGTGGAACAGAGATCAAACCCCGCCACGAGTGAAAACACCTGGCATTCCACTGAATCGACAGCTGCCTAGAAATGGAGATGGGCAGGATGGCGGCAGCACTCTCCAAGGATGGCTGTGCCTGACAGACGCTGCAATAAGCGCCGTGCAGGGAGAATGAAACGGGTATCTCATAGGAAGACTATCCAGCACTTGAGTGCTCCTGCCTAGCGCTGAAATCCTGTCCCCTAACAGCTGGCAATGCACTAGTGATGCACAGTTATGAATTAGCTCACTTTCAAGCTACCTTTTGTGGTTTCCTCGGGACACTGCATCCCTTGGCTCAGGACAAGAGAAACCCAGCGAGGGGAATACATCCCAGCTTGTCCCTCGCTGGGGTCTAGGGCATGTAATGAAATTCAGACTTTCACCGTGAATGGCTGTTGGCCGGTGAGTGAACCTGGCTGCTGCAGATAAGGCGGATGAATGGGTTTCTGTCATAGCATAGTGGCCAAAACACAGACATGGACTTTTAATAAAGATGTACCCTGATGAATGAGCTACTCTCACATCTCCTCCAGGTCCTTCACTGCCTGGTGTCAGGCTGAATATTGGCTCTGTGTGCAATTCACAGAGACAGAGGACAAGACTCTATCTGTTAGAGCAGCTGACACAGGCGTGTCTGTACTGCTCGCATCTGCATCCTCAGCTCTTCTGCTCCCACCAGAAGCCAAGGGGTTTAAGTGGGTTGTAAAGAGGACAAACTGAGCAGGGTTTTAATGTGGCTGGGCAATGAGATGCAGGAGCACCGCAACAGGAACAAGGAAGAGGTGGGGAGAACGGGCCCCTTGGGCACGAGGAGTGTGCACACGACACAGGCCTCTGTTATGCCGCAGTGGGGGACACATCTCTGGAGCAGACCACGGGGGATTAACATCTGCAGCACACTGGTGCTGGGAGGGAGCCCTGAAAAGATGTTCCTAGTGGCTGACATATCCTCCCTCCCTCTCTGTGCTCAGCGGGAAATCCTCCTCCATTCTGTGCATCCCCACTCCTTCCTTCCCTAGTTGGAAGTGAAGAGGAACTCAGCTCCTGCTCTCTCCAAGTGCCAAGACATAGTGTGACCTCCATGTGTCTCAGCCCATCGTGAACACCATGCTAGCAAAACTCTCCCTCCTCATGCTGCGACCCCGCTCCTTCTGAGCGCTGTGCTGTGGGTCAGATCCCACGCCCTCCTGGCACTGCTTCAGGTGAAACGCCACTCAACAGGTTTGTATTTGCAGCCACAGGTCACAAGGGTTGGAGTTATTCCAGAGCATCTTCACTGGCAACTTCCTCAAAGGTGTTCTTCTGCCAAACGGTGACGGACCAGCCTTGATCTTCCCTGCTCAGCCACCACAGGGGGTGGCTGTGGAGACTGAAACTGTCACCTAATTAGTGTTGTTCTTCCATCATTACCAGGTCAGTAAGAATTCTGCAGACTTCTTTTCTGGCCAGTGGATGGAATAGCACTTCCTTGGGACTAAGCAGAGAGCAGCACTCCAAGCCATTGATGTCTTGGGTTTATGCTTCACAAGAGTAGGAACCCAGAGCCAAAGGCATGCAGACTCTAACATCTCATGCCTACTCTAGAACATAAGAACGTCCACAGTGGGTCAGACCAATGGTCCATGTGACCCGGTCCTTCCTTTTGACAGTGGCAAGTGTCATATGCTTTAGAGGAAATGAGCAGAACAGGGCAATTATTGAGTGATCCATCCTCTGTCGTCCACTCCCAGCTTCTGGCAGTCAGAGGTTTAAGAAAACCCAGAGCACAGAATTGCATCCCTGACCATCTTGGCTAATAGCCATTGATAGACCTGTCCTCCATGAACTTATCTAATTCTTTTTTTGAACCCAGTTATACTTTTGGCCTTCACAACATCTGCTGGAAATGAGTTCCACGTGTTGACGGTGTGTTGTGTGAAGAAGTACTTTCTTTTGTCTGTTTCAAACCTGCTGACTATTAATCTCATTGGGTGACCCCCTAGTTCTTGTCTTACGTGAAAGGGTAAGTAGCATTTCTTTGTTCACTTTCTCCATGCTATTCGTGACTTTCTAGACTTCTATCATACCCCCCCTTAGTCATCTCTTTTCTAAGATGAACAGTCCCTGTCTTTTTAATCTCTCTTCACATGGAAGCTGTTCCATAACTTAATCACATTTGTTGCCCTTCTTTGCACCTTTTCCATTTCTAATATAGCATTTTTAAATGGAGTGAGCAGAACTGCACAGTGTTCAAGATGTGGGCGTAGGATGGATTTATATAGTGGTATTATGATATTTTCTGTTTTATTATCTATCCCTTCCTTAACGGTTCCTAGCAGTCAGCTTTCTTGACTGCCACTGTACATTGAGCACATGTTTTCAGAGGACTATCCACAATGACTCTAAGATCTCTTTCTTGAGCAGTAACAAGCTAATTTAGATCCCATCGTTTTGTATGTATAGCTGGGATAATTGTTTCAAATATAGCATTTATCAGGATTGAAGTTCATTTGCCATTCTGTCACCTAGTCAAGTGAGATCCCTTTGTACCTCTTTGCAGTCAGCTATTTTGAGTAATTTTGCATTGTCTGCAAATTTTGCCACCTCACTGTTTATCCCCTTTTACAGATCTTTTATGAATATGTTGAACACCACGGGTCCCAGTACAGATCCTTAGGTCACCCAGCTATTTACCCCTCTCCATTGTGGAAACTGACCATTTATTCCTACCCTTTGTTTCCCGTCTATTAACCAGTTACTGATCCGTGAGAGGATCTTCCCTCTTATCCCATGACTGCTTTGTTTGGATAAGATTCTTTGGTTAGGGACCTTGTCAAAGTCTTTCTGAAAGTCTAAGTACACTATATCCACTGGATCACCCCTGTTCCACATCTCCCCCACATTCTCTACAGTGAAGACCAATGTAAAAAATTCATTTAGCTACTCAACAATTGCCTGGTCTTCCTTGAGTGCTTCCTTAGCACCTCAATGGGCCGGTGGTCCACCCCACTGATTGTTTGGCAGGCTTCCTGCTTCTGATGTACTTAAAGAAAAATTGTGGTTTGTTTTTGTGTCTTTAGATAGTTGCCCTTAAAATTCTTTCTTGGCCTGCCTCATTATACTTTTACAATTGACTTTCCAGAGTTTATGTTCCTTTCTCTTGTCTTCATTGGGATTTGACTTCCAGTTTCTAAAGGATGCCTTTTTGCCTCTTTTATTCTGCTGTTTAGCCATCATGGAATTGTATTTTAATTTATTTGCTCTCTCTCACTCTCTGTTTTTTGGTATTCTCTATTATGCTTTTTTAAAAATCGTCTCCATGCAGTTTGCAGGCATTTCATCCTCATGACTGTTCCTTTTAATTTCTGTTTTACTAGCATCCTCATTTTTGTGCAGTTCCCCTTTTATAAATCAAATGCTTCTGTAGTGGGTCTCTTTGGCATTTTTTCCCCTTCAAGGATGAAAGTTTAATTACATGATCGTTACTATTAACATGCGATTGAGCTATAGTCACTTCTTAGACCAGATCCTGTGCTCCACTTAGGACTAAATCAAGAATTGCCTATAGCTTGTGGATTTCAGGAGAAGCTGCTCTAAGAAGCAGTCATTTATGATATCTAGAAATTTTATCTCTGCATCCCTCCCTCAGGTGACATATACCCAGACGATATGAGGATAGTAGAAATCCCCCATTATTGCATTTTCTGTCTTCATAGCCTCTCTAATCTCCCTGAGCATTTCACAGACAGTGTCACCATCCTGGTCAGGTGGTTGGTAGTATATTCCTACTGTTTTATTCCTACTATTCAAGCATGGAATTTCTATCCATAGAGATTCTACTGTACAGTTTGAATCATTTAAGATTTTTACTTTATTTCACTCTATGCTTTCTTTCGCATAAAGTACCACTCCCCACCTATATATTTTGTACTCTCGTATTATTACTATATCCCATTGTGTTTCCTCATTTAACCAAGTTTCCATGATGCCTGTTATATCATTATCCTCTTTTAATGCCAGACATTCTAGTTTTCCCATGTCAGTATTTCAATTCCTAGTATTTGTATACAAGCACCTGTACATTTTGTCAATATTCAGTTACTCGCCATCATGCGTTATATTTAAATGAGACTATTTTGCATTTGATTGATACCTTCTCCCAGTCCAAACTACCATTCCACTATGAGCCAGAGAACACAAATTACCTCATCTACTTTCTACATGCAGACTAGAAACCCTACCGTGTGCACCCAGTCATCATTTTCATGCAGCTATCCAGCAACTGGTCCAGTATATACATATACCGACACCACACAAATATACTCAGATTGGCCGCAGATGCCTCGCTCCCACGGTGGTAGAAAGGCAATGAAACAAAAGTGCAGAACACATGACATTCTCACGTCTGAATGTTTACGATATACTGATAGCCCTGTTATGGAGACATAGGGCCTAGATATCAGGTTGTTTCCAGAAACTTAACTCTGAATTTCTTGCCTTTCAAAAATATACACACACTCACACACATCTCCTTCTCACACATGCACACTAAACACCTCTCACCAAGATATACCATCCCTCCCATAAACCAAACCAACAGTTACCACACTAACAAATTACAAAGCAGCTAAAGCAAAACAAATTTCCAAATGTCCACACCACAGGAGGTTGCACCATTTTAGCTAAATCGCTTTCTAAACTTATTTAGCTAAATGGGGGCACAAATTGTTGTAGATCCATAGATTCCAAAGCCAGAAGGGAGCACCCTGTGAAAATCTAGTCTGACTTGTGTAATGCAAGCCATAGAACTTCCCCACAATAATTCCTGTTTGAGTTAGAGCCTCTTTTTTAGAAAATCACCCAATCCTGATTTAAAAATTGCCAGTGATGGAGAATCCACCACAACCCTCGGTAGGTTGTTCCAGTGGTTAATTACCGTCACTGTTAAAGACATACATGCCTCATTTCCAGTGTGTGTTTGCTTTGCTTCGCTTCAGTTTCCAACCTTAGACTCTGATTGACCCTCCAGCTCTGACATTCGGCTCCTGTGTCTCTGGTACTGATCCTCAGCTCCCCCTCTGACCTATGACTCTGGTTACCCTGGACCCAGCTCTAACCAGCAGGCAGAACTCTAGCTTTAACCACTGGACGAGACTGCCTATATCCCAGTGTCTAACATTTCTTTATTTTAAATCAAGATCACATCTCTTTTAGGTCACAAGAGACCCTGGGCCAAATCCCCAGCTGGTGTAAATTACCCTAGTTCTACCAGAGTCTATTTACACTGACTGAGGATCTCAAATTGTCTCATTTGAAACTTCCATTTTTGTACAGCACCAATACACCTATCTGTAGAGACTAAAAGCTCTCAGTGTGTGTGAGATTTATCTACATGGTGAGCTACTCCGTGGCAAACCATTCACTGCGACAGCACACCAACAGTGCCACTAAGCCACACTCCAGGACTTTCACCACACTGCAGCGGTGTCTTCACGGGACATTACTGCATGGCAAGCAGGTATGCGCCACATTCACAACCTGGACTGCCATGCAGTAATTCATTGGGCGGACAAGTGCTGAGATGCTCCTTTTCTTCAGGCTAACTATTCCTTTTTATCATCCCGGGGCCCCTAGTTATAGATAATCTGCAGAGTTCACTGTTGCCCCTTACGATTCAGAAGCATCTTCCCAAACATCTTGCACCGGAAAAGACCGGGTTGGCATAAACTGTCTAAATCCTAAGCAATTCACAGACACTCATAATAAGCTACACACACAAAAGGCACTCAGAAGTCAATCTATCAATCAATGGATTAGCATAAAAACATCTTAAGAAAAGGCCAGAACAGACACCCCTAATCAGAATTCATTCGCCAATTACATTAGGGTAATCATGATCCGGACACATTTGTGTTTGTATAGGATTATTTGATTTTCCCCAGCACTAAAAGGTCTTTTATTACCAACCAACACCGGCATAAGAACAGCCCCAGAACAGGAAGGAAAGCCATCAAATTAATACAGCTCTCTGACTTTATTTCATCATGTCAGCGGGGGCCCTTGGAGAGCCCCAGCAGGACTCAGCCAATGGCAGGCAGGGAAATAAAGCCCTCAGTAATGGCAATCACAATAGAGAACCAAAATGGTCTCTATTGAAGGGAGGAAAATAAAAGAAATTAGGAGCCCAATGAGGGGGAGGTGAATAATCTAGAGAAAGAAACTCGGAGGGGAAGGGGGGGTGAACAAGGGCTGTGCGTTTCCATTTCCTTTCTCTGGACTCTGTCAAAGAGGTCCTCTCCAGAAGCCAGCGCACCGGTGAGACAGGCAGCAGTGAGTTACATTTAAGGCCTCCACATATTTGATAACCACCTGGGGGCTGCATAACAGAGACACTGATGTGGTTGCAATGGAAAATCCTTAATGGGTTGATGTGTAGGCCTGATGCATACGTGCATGCAAATGAACTGCCACTAGGTCCTCTTTGCATACGCATTTCTGTGCACCAAATCAGGGGGGGATAATCCTGGCCCTATTGGTGTCAATGGGAGTTTTGTCATTGACTTCAACAAAGCCAGGATTTCACCCAGGTACTGTTTTGGCTTTCCTTTGCTTCCTTACCCATATGGCCCTAATGCTTTGCATGCAGCCATGAGTCCATAGGGGCAAACCAGCATGTTTAAGAGTCTCTTGTCCACCTTGGTGAAATTCTAGTTCCAGAGGTCACAAGTGGACCCCGTGCAAAAATGCAAATGCATCTTAAAGGACTGGATTGAGAGCAGATCTGCTAAATCTGGGATTTCCCCCAATTTTGGGCTCCTAGGAAAGCAAGCATGAAACAAATTGCTCCTATGCCAGTGCAATTTCACAAGGGTTTACTCCCATGGAAAAGACACTTTTCACCACTGAAAATGATTTCATGCCTTGCCTGGAAATATCTGCAAATTGCTCTCCCAACTACTGCAGCTCAGACAAAATAAAGGTGAGCTTGGAGCATGCGAGTTACACCCATTTAGGGCTGGTCTATACTTACCTCCGAGATTCAGCGGCAGTCGAGGGGAGATACGCAAGTGACGTAAAAAACTTAGGTAACTCACGTCGACTCCGCTGCTTCCGTTCTGCGAGCCACTTTCGGAGGTGGTTTTTGTAGGTCAATTTCTGGATCGACTGAGCGTGTCTTCACAGACAGTTGATCCAGATAAATCGATCAGACGACGACGAATATGACGCCGTCAGTATAGACCTAGCCTGAGACTCGGACACCTCTTTACTGAGGTGTAACTGACAGCCCTTTAGCATCACCTATGAGGCTGGCCCACCAAATCTGTTGGAGTACAAGCTGGTGCAGCTCGCACATGCATGGCCAGAGGAGAGGAGAAGTGCCAGGAAAGAGACTAGCATGATGATGCAGAGAAGAAACACATTAAAGCAGGGGGAGGTCTGCTTCATCGTGCCCCCTTGTTAGTGGCTTTTCCTGTTACACTCCTCTCTTCTCCATCCTGGGGGGTGAGGGGGGCATAACTGATGCCAGCTGTGACTCGGTGAGCCTAATCCAGAGGTGATGGGAATCTCATGTCACCTAGACACACATCCACTTGCTAATACATGGGGGAGTCTAAATTAGTGCAAATTATACAGATTCCCTTCCATTCACTTCGGGCTTGTCTATGCACAGTTTCTGTACTGCTGTAATGACATCAGTTTGAAGTGGATATCAAGTAATTCAAGCCCAGAGGGTGAATGCAGTTATATTGGGATCAGGTGCCTTTATAACTGCATCCGTCCTATGTGTTGAACCAATTTAATTATTTTGGTAAAAGGTCACTCCCCTAATTGACATGTTGTACTGGTATAAAATCTGTGTGCACACCAGGCTTTCGACTAAGGGTATACCTAAGTTTCCTTATTAATGTTTCATACAGGCATAGTTCCTTTGGCTGTTTCTATCCTCTGGAACCAACAACCTGCTCTGATGAGATTCCATTTGCCTGCATTTTTCTTACCCCTTTGATGATGGGACAGGGTTGGTCCCCCTCCTGCTTTTGTCCTGCAGAGACCAGTTGGCATAAAGCCCCCAAAATGATGTCTTGGGGGGTTGCAGGCAAACAGGATCTAATCAGAGCAGGCTGTTGAATGCAGAGGACAGACACAGCAGAAGAACTATGCCTGTGATATAAGGAATAATAAGGATATAATGAATAAGGAAACCTAGAGAGGCCTTGAAAGGGAAAAGGGGAGAATGGAATTTGTCCAAATTTTATATACATATATATTTTCCCTCCAGCTCCTTCTGCTTCTAATCAAAGATTGGGCAGAACCAACGATGAACCTAACAAGATCATCTCTCCCCACCGCCCCTTACACTGCAGCAGGGAAGCTCCTTGTAAACACATCCACCTTCATGGTGCTATTTCTCTCTCCCCACACATATTGTCCTGACCGCTGCTCCTCAGTGCCTCCAGCAAATGGAACGGAGTGTTAAAGATTTAGTATTTCCCATTCCCTCTGCGTACATCCCTGGCTCACTCTGCCTTTGTGCAGAGGCGGGAATCTGCTTCTCTATCAGCGCATCTATTCTGCTGGGGAATTTGTTGGGCTTGTCTGGCTAATGAAAAGCTGCTTGGGATTCCCGTTTGGGCCTTTCAAGAAAGATTAGTGAGGTTTCTCTGAGGCGGACATGGCAAGACAGTATGTTTCTCTAAATGCAGCAGGGACTTCTGCAGCGTTTGGCTTTGGCACAGACTAAATGAAACTGTTTTGCAGGTTGTCTCCTTGCTCAGGTTTACAAACAAGAAGGGCTGTGGGGGATTAATAATGGGCTACGGGCCCTTTCCCTCTGTAGGGTGCCTGTACAAATCCAGCCCAGGCTAATAGCAAGTGAAAGTGGTTACCTGCTGGTGGCTCCACGGTGGCCTATGTGAAATGAGATGGAGTTGAGGAGGGGGATGGGGTGTCTCAGAATGGTTCCCAATGGACAGCTGACCCTTTCCCAGCTGACTCCCTTGTTGCCAATCTCAGCAGAAAGGCCTAGGAGTGAAGGGGTTACAGAGACTGAATGTCCATCGCGTGCTATAAAGTCACTACCATACCCTACTTCACATCCCCCTGTCTCCAGACCCACAAAAGACTTTCCGCTGATAATGGCTAAGAAGATGGTGAGGTGGCACTGCTCCCTACTAGGCAAAATATATTTTCCTCAGCCTCCCACTCCCCCTGCTCCATTTGTCTTTCACCCCATCACATCTTAGGGAGATGGTGGATTCTCTATAACTTGCTGACCCCTTCAGCCAAGACTAAAAAAGACTAAAAGAGCTGCCATAGCTCAAACAGAAGTGATGGACTTGATGCAGAAATGACTAGGTGAGGATCTCTGGCCTGTGTTACGTCCGAAATCAGACTAGATGATCATAACAGTTCCTTCTGGTCTTAAAATCTATGACAATATAAATACTGATCATGAGCTCTCTGGAGCAGGGACTGTGTCTTTTTGTCACTTGTTTGTACAGTGCCTAGCACAATTGGGTCCTCATACTTGACTGGGGGTCCCAAGACACTACTGTAACATACAAATCAATAATCACAACGATGAACTCCTCTCTCAGACTGAAACAGTGAGTCCCGCCCAGTGTGGACTGAGGTCCATTTGCAAATAATGGAGAAACTTGCATAGATGCTTGTTCTGGAGATAAACAAAAAGGACTTCACTCTCCAGAGTGTCAATCCAGCACCTTTCAGTATCACTGAAGTGTATGTACATGGGGTTGAAGTTTTGCATTGCAAATGTTTTTTAATGAAAAATGGATTTTTGTCAAAACAGAAACTTCCATGGGAAAATGTCCATTTTCAAATAAACATGTGTGGGGGGTTGTTTAAAAAAATCAGCTTTTGGCATCCATAAACTGAAACATTGTCAGGTTTTGGTTGCCAAAACTGGAAAAAAAATTGGTTCGGGAGTGTTCAGGTTTTTGATACAAACCCAAAGAACATTCTTGTGTGGTTGAACTAGATTTGCAGGAACAAAACATTTCCGAACCAGCTCAGCTAGAATCAGGTAATCAAATAGATCGGTATAACAAAAACGGACCCACACCTTTAGCTCAAACCCAAATTTTTCCAATAGGTTTGAAGATCACCAAACAGCTTTTTAAAGAATTGTTTTTCATCTTCACAGTAGCTTCTGCACTTTTGGTTTCCATGAATGCCCCACAGCAGAAGGGCTGTAATAACATGCAAAAGGCTTGGCCAGGTCAGAAGTTCTGGGAACCTCATGAGACATCCTGATTCCATAAGATTTTATAGAGAATTTAGAACTGATCTTTGATAATGCTTAGCACTTACACTGCAGTTTCAAAGCACTTTGCAAAAGTGAATATATCTTTGCTATTCTACATAAGGAAACTGAGGCACAGAGAGATAATTAATTTGTGCAGGGTAACACATGGCCGGCTTGGAAACAGAACCCAGCTCTCCCAAGCTGAGGTGCCATTTCTTAGACATTGAACCATGTGCATCCTATGAGCCATGTGTTTCTCCTAAAATAATCCGGTAACACTTTTGATTAAGGGTTCATTTATGAATAGTTTATAAAACGGTTAATACATTATTTGAGCTGTTTAATAATAATGCCTAGCACTTCTACAACACTTTTCACCCACCGTGCTTTACAAAAGAGCTCAGTGCCATTATGCCCATTTTAATTATGGGGAAACAGGTTCAGACAGATGAAATGACTTGCCCAAGGCCCCAGCAGGCCAGTGGCAGAGTTGGGAGTAGAATCCATTTTTTGAAGTAAAGGAAGTAAAGGTATGCCACGGAGGAAGGAAGATAATGCTTTTTTCCCACCAAAGGCCTTGCGCAGGAGGGGGAATAGTTATTTTGTTAGCCTCATCCCCTGCACAGATGGCTAGGAAGGGAGAAAAAGAAGAAAGATAACAGACTAACTAGAATTCATATCAAACAGCAGAAACAAGGTTTGCCCGTGCCATGACCCTGCTCCTTGTAACTTAGGCCTGACCATTTGTCCAACTTTTAACTCTTTACTCTCCTACAATTAACCCTTTCTAAACTATTTATAAACGTACCCTTAATACAAAGTGAATTCCAACTATAGGCATGTTTAGGTTCAACTCATCACTGATGCTAGGTTACTGCTATTCTTATTAATTGTGACAATACTGTGGCCACATTTATTAACACCACCGGTGTGTTGGTGCTTCACAAGCACCTAGTACAACACTATCTCTCCTCCATATTCCTAAATTTAGACACAGACCAAACTCTTTTGACATCTATTGCCCAGCTCAGGGATGAAACTGAGGTTGGTTCAGGCATCTTGCAGAGGTGGGTGTTTAAAGCCTACTTGGAAAAAGTATGTTGTGAGGAAGGGTTTGAAGGGCAGGAGAGGTGTTGTCTGATGCATGAGAACTGGCAGGGATGCAGAAGGTAAGTGACACAAAGGATGGCATGGAAGAAAGACAAGAATAGGGGAAAGGAGAGAAGAGAAGTGGGAGCAGACACATAAGCAGGAGCTGATTTGCACAGGGCTTTCTTATCTCGGTGTTTCTACTGCAGTCCTTCAGCCTGTAATTTTCAAGATTTCTATGCCCACATGATTCCATTTCATAGATGGGCTGCCCAGCACCCACAGTCAGCTGCAGATGAGTACCCACTTCCCATTAATTAGGCATGCTCCCCTCTACTCAGGGTCCTAGGTGAGCTGTATTTCATCCTTTGAGAAACTGGGGCAAGACAAGTGATTAGCTCTCTCAGCGGCCCTTAAGGCAGGGGTAATCAAATGCTATCCCAGTAAAACAAGGGGAACAAGATGTGATAGCCATATCATCTCCAAATAGGCTACACGCAGGCTATTCATCCTCCCCTCGGGGGCCTGTCTTTGTTTGAGCAAGATTATGAACTCCCCTTCGGAAGAGCTTCATCATTTCCACATATTTCCCATTGGTCATGGGCAGGCAGGATCAATAGAGATATAATCCGAAAGCCAGCTGCAAACACAAAAGTTCCTAATGAATTTCAGACCAGACAGTCAGCCCAAACACACATCCCATCACCTGGGGATTCAAGCAAAGCCATCACTCCAACATGCCTAAAATTTCCCCATGGAAGGGACGGCTAGATGTGAGAAAGCATCAGATGGCTCTCGTTCTATCTTGTAGTTCAGAATTATCCTCAGTGCAATTATTCCGCCAGACATCGCTGCCTTTGATCGACAAAAAGAAAGGGAACAGGGGAAAAAGGAGGCATAGAGACTGAACAAAGGGACGGGGTAAGAATGTTTGCAAAAAGGACCATGGAAACGCCCTTGGAATTGTGACTCGGGTGCTTGGTGGGGGAGAATTTTCAGACATTTACATAGTAAGCAAGCAGTCACTAGAATTAGACTGGATTTTCCATTTAAGCTAATTCATAAATGTAACTGCTGTTGCCATCTTGGGTTTTTTGAATAACTACACCTGACTCTGCCTCCTAAGCCTCCTCTAGTGTTCTTAAATGACACTGTTTCAAAACCCTTCTCTTTGTTGAGTCTCAGATCCAACGCAGCCCTACAGGATTGGCCTTTCAAGGCCAGCTAGAGAATTTGGGCACCCACTTCCCATCCAAGCCTCCCAGGTAGCTTTGAAAATCCCAGCAGTGCTGTAGTGTATTGATTTCGTTTGAATGCGCAATGTTGCCCTCTACTGCATGGCCTGTAGAGAGCATAAAGGATCTACTATGGCCATCAGCTGAGAGAGTTCTTCTTTAGTTTAAGTGGTAGAAGCCTGTGATTTTCAAAGCTCAAGTACTGAGGTTCTAATCCCACCTCCCCGGGAATGTGTGATTGATACAGTAATTTTGTCTGTGTGCAGAACATGAACACTTATCATTAAGTCCTTCATCTAAAGATCTCAAGCATCCAGATAACTCACTCATATATACATATACACAAACGCAAACGAGAAACACTTCCATCTGCAATGAGGTGAAACCACATCCGCCTGGGACAAAATGTGGTAAGGGTTTAATAGCAACACTGCAACAGCTGAGGTTAATGTATCAATGCACCTATAGCGTATCCGATTGGAAATGAAGGGTGTCTTTAGAATGCCATCACAAAGAAGAAATATGGCTGGAATTTGACCAATCCCCTTACAGTTATGGAAAGTTTCAAAGATCTTGATAGCTAAGCAAACTGCAAGGCAGTGTTTCTGGGAAGCATTAGTTGAAGGCGGAGGAGATGGAGGTGTGCTGTTCTAATGCTCTCTCATGTAACACAGAGATTAAAATAAAGCATCCGTTTGGCCAACAGCCCAGGGGCCTTTCCTGCATGGCTAAGATTGATTGTGACGACAGGATAAGGGCTTTTTGTATCCACTCAGACTTCCAGCAGTTTAGCTCATAAGGTAATTAAGCCTTCGTTGCTGCTTTTTCAGTACTCCTAAGCACGAACAAACCCCAGTAAAGACCCAGATAATAAATATCTTAGGGCAGTTCTATTTTACAAACTTTTGCCAGTGTAGTTATGAGAGTCAGGGGTGGGGAGAGGTGTGTTTTGAGCATGACATAGCTGTACAAGCAAAAACACCTAGTGTAGATGCAATTATTTCATCTGGGGGGGTGGGGCGGGAGAAAGTTTGGAATAAGCAATGCTTGCAAAAGCACAGTTTTGCTGGTATAAGCTGCACCCACACTAGAAGCACTTTGTTGGTCTAGTAGCTCAATCAGCAAAACACGCCTATTGCTGCTATAAACCTTATGAAAAAGGATATTTTTAACGCCAGAGCAGATGAGATTGTACAGCTACATTTTCTACCACTTCTGCCCTCCTAAAAGTTTACAAATGATGTTACTCATGGCAATGGATCAGTGGGATCAATAAATACACTGCTGCAGTTTATATGGAGCTAATGAAAGCATTCCACACCGCGAGGCATGAGCTGTGCTTCCGAGCACCTTTTTTTAGCTGATTGACTTCAGTGACTGCTCTTGATGAAATGGTGCCGGGATTGGAGGAGTGGGCAATGAGGGCAGGATGTGACCCTGAATTCTCCATCCCTTTAGTTGCCTCAGTTGGCCCTCTGTATGTTATGTCAGGTTCAATCCAAAGGGCCCAGGGAAGATTTATAAAAGAATATTAATTTGGCCTTCTATACCACTGTCCAGCCAAGCCTCACAGAGGTCTTCATTAACATTCATAATAGACTCCTCAGGAGGCAGGAAAACTATTGCATTGAACCCTCTACTGACCTCTACTGAAAGGAATCAGAACTGCTCACATGTGAATCAAAGTCCCTATATGGTGACTGGGTAAAAAGGATTCCCTTTCGCTCAAGTGGCAGGGTGTTGTACTGCTGGAGAAAATGCATTTGAGTTCTATCCCTGCTGTTGCTGTGAAGTTCTGAATGGCCAAGGAGCATGACAGTGACAGCGTGATCACAGCTCTGTTCAAGTGTTAACCCTATGAATAACATCAAGTACTGAATGGTGAAGTTGCTCAAACCCAAAGTGAATCAGCGGCAGAGCCAGGAATAGAACCCAAGAGTCCTGACTGCCAGGGCTTTGTAGGCAATATGAGAGCGCATAGCTTGTCACCTACCTGAGTGATATTCATCTTCTTTATTGCATGTGTCTACTGGTGGCTCCCTGCTCTCTGTTGAACGATTCATCCATCCTTTTTGGAAAAAACTCTTAATGGATCGTGGAGGGTGGGGAAAGGGTTAAAACAAGGTAATTAATTCTACACCCAATCCACACGTCTGTGTCTGGAGCCTCACCCTTGCTAGAAAGATTGCCTAACTGTTTTGCTTCCCACGATCCCATGGCATCAAAGCAGGTTATCTGTGAGGAGCATTTGGGAATTTGGCAGGATCCCTTCCTGACACACGAGGGTCATGTTGAACATGTGCTGTCTGCAGTTGGTAAAAGACTTAATGCTCTTTGCCATCCTGAGTACTGCCTAGGTGCCCATATGAGACATGGGTTGCCCAACAGTTCTTCCTTCCTGTTATCGATTACAGGCAAGTAACACACTGTATAACAGCAGCAGCTGCCTTTCGCTAGCTGGATGTCACCTAGAACGAAGATTTGCAGGTTCCATGTCTCATGCAGCTATTAGGCTACACACCACGAGGACATCTGCACACAAGCTCAGCTGGCTGAGACCTTTCCCGCCTAGACATTTCCACTCTGATTTCAAATGAAAATGCACAAGGGAACAGGAGCATACCGCTGGAACTGTCAGAGGATCGGTCCATCTAGTCCAGCATCCTGTCTCTGACAGTGGCTGGCACCTGGGACGTCAGAGGAAGGTTCAAGAAAGCCCATATTAGAACATTTCTCTATATTAACATGGAAAGCAAGAAGATTATCTCTCTTATGCAATTTTATCTTAGCTAAACATAGATGATAACCACAGTAGTCTCAACGAGCTCCATATAGAAGTAACTAGCTGAAATTCTATGGTCTGTGCTGTACTGTGGATGTCAGAGTAAATGAACTAATAGTTTCTTCTTGCCTTAAAACCTATTAATCTAGATATACACAGACCTAATGCTTTATATGAACCCCATTGAAACTTGCTGCTATAATAATATCGGATGCAAATGAAGGGGGGGTGGGAAGAAAGGAGGATATAGCCATGAATTTTTTTTGAGGTTACTGGCTTTGAGGTCCTGTGCATACCCAGAGTAAGAAACCATCCCTGTCCCAAACTGCATACAGACAAAGAATAGGAGAAATGAATTTTTATCTCCATCCCTTTTTACAAATGGGGAACTGAGGCACAGAAGGGGAGAGAAATTTGTCCAGCCTCACATAAGGAGCCTGGGGCAGAAGCAGTGACTGAACCAAGATCTCTTGAGTCCCAGAGCCAAGCTCTGCACCCTGGAAAATTGCACCCTGGAAGGTAAGAGCTTTGAGCAAATGAAACCAGGGGAGTTTGAATGGCATTGCTTGGGCAACTTTAACTATGGTTGTCGCTGTTTTTAAATGAGCTGCTACTCCCATTTTTATTAACAAATGGCTTTCATAATAAACATGATTTCTCTCAGGAACCTTACCAGGACATAGCATGTGTCAAGATGAATTGGAATAAGTGTGCATCTCCCAAGGGAAAGCTTCTATATATACACACACACACGCTTATATACGTACATATCTGTTCATAAATACTCCCAGTCTCTGTGTTTGTCTGGTAGATGAAGCCAGCTCTGAGACACGGCTCATTTTGCCAAGCTGTCACTCACTGTTTTGTTCATTACGAGGAAATGAACACCATTCCCGAGCATCCAGGGGACAGGGAATAATTGGGTTCTCTGAAGCCTTTTCACTTAATTTACTCAAGTTGTATTTATTTCTTACAGAATTAGGTTTTAGTGGCTGATGGACATCAGAAAAAAATGAAGGCAAATGGATGGGATAATAAACTCAGATGGAGAAAAATGCTCTCTCTCTATATATATCCATCCTCTTTTCTTTCCTTCATGCTATCTCACTCTCTTCTTCCTCCGTCTCCCTCCTCATTTCAGAGTCAACGAGATCTTTGATATGAAGAGTGATCCCTGTGCAGAAATCGCTTGTGTTTAACACGATTCAGCAGGTTTCATGAGCAGAAGAAACCTTTTTACCCAAGGTGTATCCCAATATGAAAAGAGGGGAAAGCATTTAGATAGTGCAGTAATAGGTGCTGGCGAGAACCCTAAGACATCAGACAGAGAGGTTACATCAATACACAGAGACAAGGTAGATCAGTAGACATAAATAAGGAAAGAGGATACTTCAACAGGAAGACAGGCTGGGTGGATGGGTAGATAGGAGACTGAACAAAAGAGAAAGCTCTGGGCTTTCTCTTTGCTGGCCTTGGTCTTCATATGATTACTGCTGGTTAAAACCTCCCTCTAGTTCCCCTTCCAATGAATGCCCTTTGCCATGCATGCCACATGATGCTTGGTGGTGAAGCATGACCCCAGGGCAGCAGGGAAAGAGAAACAAAATATCAATTTGTGACCCTATGGACCCACTCGTATGATATTCAATGCTAAAAGGAGGGGTTCACACTTCTAATAATGCTTTGCACCTTTCTAGCCCCTTCCACTGGTTAAATATTGAAATGTATCTGGTAGCTGCGGGTTGTCACTGCGCTGAGCACAGCAGCTGCCTGAAAATTCATGGCAACAGTCAGGAGCAACGTCAGATCCTCTAATCCAAAAATGCAGGTGGCTAACCCATGAGCTAAAGTGGAACATCCAGCAGGCTGGATCACTAAATTTCCTTTACAGGGTTCTGCAAAGCCAACCGACGAAGCTGGACCAATTCCAGTTTCAGCCCCATCTCGGGAGAGTCTGGTCAGAGCTATTGGATTCCACTAAGACCCTGATCCAGACACACACAGTGTGTGTGAACACCTGGTGCACTCTGTTTTCAAAAGCCACATCTGAACCTAGCACTGCAGTGAATAATTCTTTGTAATGCAGTACTGCGTAGGAGGGCTGCTCTAGACCAAGACCTCACTGTGCTAGAATGGTGGATGTGTGTCTGCTTATATATAAACCATACACAGGGATTGGGGTGGGGATAAACAAAGGACTAGACACCCTTGTAAACCAATGGGTGCGGTTTGTGGGGTGGCGCTTCATATAGGGAGCGGGTCATGGAAGGAGGGGGAAGAAGGGGGCAGGTATAGCTGGGAGGAGGAGAAAGAGCTGAAGATGAATGTAGTGGTTAGAGAAGGCACTGAAGTCAGGACTACAGGGTTCTCTTCCCATTTTGGAAGAGAGGGTGGTGTAGTGGCTGGAGTCAGGAACCCTGGGTTTATCCCCAGCTCTGTCACTGACCTTCTGGGTAACTTTAAATGAGCACTCTCTCCACTTCTGTGCCTCAGGTTCTGCACCTGAAATACTGCTCCAGTAGTTCTAGAGAGGGGTGTGGTGATGCTCAGTTTAGGTTGGTGCACATTTTGAGCTACCCAGAAGAAAAGGTGCTATGGAACTCCAACAGATGTTATTAGAGGACCAAAAGATGCAAACCCCACCTAACTGTCCACCTTTCTCTAGCAGAGGGAGGGGAATGTCATGGGTTGGCTAATTAAATCTCATCTCTGCCCTGGCAGGCAGGAACTGGTTTTCCTGAGTTGAACACGAGCTTCTTGCATCTTCAGTTGTACGCCAGTCAGGACTTACCAGCTGGGAGTTTGCGTTCTTGAATCGTCTCCCTGCGGTGATGTTCTCTAGCTGGGCAAGAATCACGCCAGAATGAAAGGGAGTCTCTGGGCAGAGATGGAAGAATCCAGAGTGCTTAAAGGATCTTAGTGACGGCTTTACATATTAAATGAGGGAGGGAAGGTCGGTTGGCAGAGCCAGAGAGCGCAAGCTGAAAGTGCATTTAATAAAACAGTCGGAATTCGATGGTGAGAAAAAGACTTTCCCATCTTGGGGAGAAAGGATCAGACACCATCATCAGTGGAGAAAGTAGGGACACTGACCTACACTCTCCACTTAGACCCCCAACCTGTGGGGGCCCTAGATGTAAGCAGCGGCAGGAACAAGCAGTTCCCATCTAGTCCAAGCTAAAGGAATAACTGATTCTATGCTGGGTGGGAGAAAGGGAGTGACATGGCGGCTAGCACAGCACCTGTCCAGACAGGATCTCTGGGTTCCTAGGAAGGAGCATAGGGCCTGGTGGTTAAACACAGGCCCTTGGATATCGAAAATACCCCACCTGCACAACTCGGCAACATTAAGCAGCTGCTTTCAGTCTATGAAAGCTCCAAATGGGATCAGGGAACCAAGCAATTGTCCTTCCTGAAAGCCAAGGTTCATGAAACCTGCATGGTAGCACTAGCTGCCTATGCTCTGGCTCTGAATGAAGAAAGGCCATGGGACTGCAAAGGGGTGGGGAATGGAAGAAGTGCACACATGGCTTTGACTCGGCCTGTGACATTATAAATTATGCAATTGTCTTCATCCATTATTCAGCATAATTTATTTTGAACCTTTAGATCAGCAGTTTGTATGGGTAAAAAAAATAAATCTGAAACTCTACAGGCACAAAAGGAAGACGGAGAGAGGAGGAATGCTGGACTGGATGGTCAGTCATTAATCAAATACGGGCTGTGAAATGACAGGAAGAGAATGAGCAGCTGGGAAGCCACCACAAATAATAATAGGAGCTCCAGTTTCCCTGTGTTCCTTATGGAAGGGCGTTTGGGAGAATCAGATAAAGAAATTATGTCCATGCAGAGTGTCTCAGCAAAAGATATGAACTTAGATCCTCTCATCCACAGATCCCAAAGCACCTCAGATGCTAGAGCTGAGCAAACAGCACCTTGGGTTGAGATTTTAAATGAATTTGCTACCCTCAAATTCACACCACCTTCTGGGCTCACAGCTTACAAGGGTAGGAACAATCCCTGCTTGTTCTCGGGAAGCCTATTTCAGAGCCACATGTGGGAGTGACTGGGAACACCAAATTTTACACTGGCATACAGTAATATTTTGCACTGGGAGAGCTTGTCCAGTCATCCAGTCAGGGGTCAGAAATAATGCCATGTGACTTGTATGGCTAATCCAAATTAGCCAACACAGTTTGCGTAGTGAATTAAGAATGGTTTGTAATTAACCCTGACTGCTAAAAAGTTTGCAATATGCATATATAGTAATTTCCAATAATGAATATTGTTAAGGAAACAGGAACCTGGCTATAGACATTCCCCACACTGAAAAATGATGAATTCAATGAATAAATTGCTCAGCATGAATTATTTGCTCCATTCTAATACATACAGAGTCACTGAACAGCAAGCCACCTCAGAGCCACGGTGTTATCGGCAATCCACCAGCCTACAGAGAGATGCACAAGAGCAAAAGGACGAAGGGGGAATATGTTGTCCAAGAACAGGGAAAATCTCCTACCATTATGAAAAAATGTCACAGAATCTGTTTAACGCAAGGTGGACATGCCCTTGGTTTGTAAGGTCTCTCCTGAAAGACTCACCCCACAGCACTCAATTATCTGCCTCAAAAGGTAGAGGAGTAAGCCAGCTCTGAGAGGATTTCAATCTGTAACTACGAAGCCCCCAACTCAGCGTGTCAGAGATCTGCAAGGAGCAGCTTTCAAATGAGACAAGCTCAGTGTGCGTCCTGCCATTTTGGCCTGGCGAAGCTTCCTCCCTCCCTGCCTACAGACCTGGACAGAGGCACGAGTTTGGTTCTCAGTTGCATGCTGTACTGTGCACTGGGGCACTAAACAAAACCATCCTAAGGAGAAGGGAATTGCTGCTGCAGATCCCAAGGATGGGGGGAGATGGGGGCAGAAGCTCTCAAAGGAGGAGGGGTAGCTGGAGGGTCAAAGTCCTATGCATGCCAATAACGATAAGTACCATGATCCTATGCTCCCTTGAGCCCCCCTGCATGCCTGGCATTCCTACGTGTTCCCAAGGCAGAGCCCTAGCTAGAAAATCCCCTCGAATAAAGCCCCCTTTTCACTTGGGTTTTGGTCTTCCTGGCATTTGCACAAACCCGGCATCTTATCCTTGCACTGACTACCACAGGTCATCTCCATGCTATTTAGATCCAAGTTAGCACCTGCTCGTCAGACAGCAGATGTGGTGCTCTGTCGCTGCGTGAATAGGCCATGACGCCAGGGGGTGGAATGACCAGAAACGCTGCAGCGTTCTAAGCCCAGGAGGGCCCCCCCTCTTTGCACAGAAAATATCCAGCGCAGCATGGCAGTATGTCTCATGAGCAGCATTGAAGGGGCCCCAGGGTTATCTGCCCAGGGTACAATACCATCCGCACACTCAGGAGTGACAGCGTCACAAACAAGGGGATGGCATGACTGCATAGCTCTAAAAGATGGCACAACACCCAGCATGTGCCCCAATCTCCTTGTATTCAGCCAGCATCAGACCTGTGAAACATGAGTGTTTGCTCACCCTCCTTCACCTAAATAAATTGCTTAGTGGCTACTCTGTGGCAAAATGAGTCTTGCACATCCTCCAGGGGACACAGTCTCTGCCCTTGTGTTTGTAGATTCCAAACTTCTCTCCTAGTTCCATAACTAGGGTAACACCCAGCAGTTCTACGGCAGCTTCTGGCTTTGCTTCTTGAAGTGCGGCGCAGGCTTTAATTCCTACTCACAATCCTGCTGCGTCACCGGGGCACGCAGTCCTACCAGCACAGGGAGGTCATGGAAGGGGGTTAGCTGAAAATGGGAATCACAGGTGTATGTGGTGCCAGGGGAACACTTATAAAGGAAACATAACTGCAATTCCCTGGCAGAATCAATACAAGTTTTGTTTGGTATCCTTCAAACCTGCAGGGAACTATTGGATCCGGTTACGAAGAGCAAGTTTTGTTTGCAGAAGAAAAAAAGATGTTTCTATTGTCAGATTATTAAAGCACCTGAGGCTCTCACTAAGAAACAAAAAAATCACACACACTCATCCCCACAGCACCAAGGAACTCACATAAATGCAGAATATTAGACTGGCAACCTTTGTCACGCCTGGTCATCCGGACTGATAGTGCTGTCATCTAGTCACACAGCACTGAGACGGCTCTTAGAGTCCAAGTGGAAAGCCAGGCCAGCCGAGTCTGGGAAAGCCACCAACATTATCAAGCTGGATAATGTAGTCAATCTACAGTACTCAACTTTAGTTTTCCAGGCCAGTAAGCTTTGGAATAGGAGCAAGTGGGAAGGAGAAAGAGGCAATCAGTTTGTGAGATCCTTGCCCAAACAAGAGAACACTGAAATGGGAAGTGTAAGGTCCAATTTTTGATAAATTTAGCAGCTGCTGCCCAATCTGGGCTGGAGCCGTCAGCTTCAATGGATGAGGGGTATCATGGGAACATCAGTCCAAGTGACAAGGCTGCCCAATTCCTGGGTCTTGACTCCCTCAGCTCTGTCTCTGATGGAGGCAATTTAGCTGGGCTGCACAGAAGCTGAACAGCAGCAGGAGAAGGGGGGGAATATTAGGTAGCTTGCAGGCACCATGCAATGCGTGCAGCCCGCTGAGATGTCACCGTGGACAGGATTGGCTGGAGACAATGATATCCTGGAGCGACTCATTACACCGGCTGCCTGGGAAGGGCATCTGTGCTTTTGTTTAGGCATTTTTCAAGCTCTCACCCCTGACTCCATAGCAAGTTAGCAAAGCCCCTTTTTCTCTGGATAATCCCAGAGGTGAAGGTGATTCACTGGACATGAGCCTTACAGGTACAAACGGTCAATCTCCAGGGGACAGAACATGCCGAGCGAAGTCACCACTAGTCCACAGGATGAAAAGAGGTTTGCTTGATTTTTCTATTACCACTTGATGCAGCCATTTCAGAATGGCTCTGTTTCCAACTGTACGGTGGTGTCCCCTCACCGTCCATCTCTTCAGTGTTCCTCTGGACCACAAAGGACTCAGAGACCCTCAAGCTTGCAGTCACCAGTGGTGTAATTACAATGTGCACGAGAATCTCTGACCACCATACAGGGCCTTGCCTGGACCAGCCATTGCTGGGCATGCCCACGGTCCCAGCAACACCTTTGCCCTCTCAAACCCTCTGAGGCTTGGCTTGTGAACCCTGCTGGGCCAGCTGCAGTTCATGGCCTAACCAAACCCCCAGGAGGCTGCTCAGCCTGTGCCTACGCAGAGCAGCCTCCCCTCAGGCCATCAAGTCCCAGCCCAGCTACCCGTTTTGCTGCCCCTGAGCTAACCAAGCTAGCGTGGCGGGGGCTGGCCAGGGGTTCATCCCCCAGCACCCTGTCACACCAACCAAATGTGCTTTTGCTCCCCTGGCTCACATCCCCTCACTTGCAAGAGAGCCCTCTTCTTCCCAGCTTTTGGGGACCTCTAAATAAACTAAGCTGACTTTCAAAACTTTAATGGGCCCATAAAATGTAAATACAGTAATAAAAATACAAGTGAAACCCTCCCAGTAATTAACTTATGATTTACACTGTCCAGGGAGGATTCAACTGAATTACACTTAACCTAGCGAACTTACCATCCTGCCTCCACCGATGAGCCTATAAACCTTCCTTGTTCCATTCATCTAACTCAGGAGATCTCTTTGGGTCTCTCCTGACCCATCGTCCCTGTGATCCCCCAGCCCATTTTAAAGGGTAGAGTTGGAATGAAGGGGCTGATTACAAAGAGAAATTAATTAACTTGCTATCTGGTTCCTCCTCAAAAAGGTGAAGAGGCAGTGGAAGAGCTGTAACAGTGGGTTTGTAAATGTCAATTTAGTAAATGATTTTCTTCTCCAGGGTAAAGGGTTTTGGCGAAGCACAAAAAAAAAAAAAGAGAGAAAAAAGAAGGGCTCACCTCATTTTCAGAGCAGCATGAAACTTGCAAAGATTTAAACCATTATCACCTAGCCCTGCCTTCTGCATGACCAGGCCATAGAATTTCACCTGGTAACTCTTGCAGAAAGAATCATCCTTCTTTGAAATCTACGTAAACACTATTGAGCCAATAAGGCTATGCATCAAGTTTTCCAGTTTGACTGAGCAGCAGTGAAGACCCACTCGATTTAATAAAACCACCTCTCCAAAAGGCACAGTGCTGTGTCAATGGATACGCATTTCTCATCTTTGCGGCGGGCACGACACGCTAAACAGAAGTTACAAAGGTGACTATAGACGACAGAAGGTGACAGAAGTTACAAAGGCAAGCTACTCTGCGAATTTCACCAGCAGTGTAGACCAGGCCTAACTTGGTGCTTTTCCTTTTGGGTTCATCCAGACATTTCCTTGGGCTTTGGTTCTTAGGGCTGCACACACTAACTTGCTCTGAGTTGAGGGAATCCAAATGATGAAGGCAAAACTCAGTCAAAACAACAAAACTTCACCTACATGTCTACGCTGATTCTGCTGTGTGGGGCTCCACGGATCGATGCAGTGGGATTGATTGAGCGGCCATTGGAGAGCTGCTCAATCAATCCTGGAAGGGCTTTCAGTTCGACACAGTAACTCCACCCCCTTGGAAAAGAGTAATGCTGAGTCAACCAGAGGGCATTGCCCATTGGCACAGCACAGTGAAGATGCCACGGTAAGGGAGCATAAGTAAGTCAACGGGAGATACGCATTGTATAGTACATAGCTTGCATATCTCCCGTCAACCCAGCATGGCAGTGTAGACCAGGTCTAGGATATAAACCTTGGAGAAACCCCAGGCATATTGCACAATTTTGACACTAAACCACAAATAAACCACATTATATTCGAAATTGGGCTCAACCTTGCTTGAAACTAGAGCTGGTTTCTGGAAGTATGCTCCAACTGACATCCCTTAAAAAAGGTTTATGGAACCTTTGGTTTAAAGCAAACCCAAAGCTAAATGAACCTGATCATGAGGTTTTGATGTGACCATTGCACGTAGCGCTATTAAATGCCTATAAAACAATGATCAATTATCATGTATTCTCCAAATGACACTAGTGATTGGGGTGGGATAGGGGAAGCAACAACCAATATATCAAGTTGCCAAAATTGTATGACATTTCCTGCTGCAAAGTTTGGGATAAGATTTGCAATGTCAATACATGAGCTTTATTTTAACTGGAGAATCCTATGCAACTGTTTTGGCAAAACAGAGCTGCCCTGTTGGTCTGTGGCCTGTGTGGTATGCTGACAAAGAGTTTTCAGGGACTGACACACATAAGATGGAAATTTCATCAACTCTGCCTCTTTTGAACTTTGGTTAATGCTGCTACGTAGTTGACACTATTGCTTCCGGGTTCTTGAATCTGGTACAAATGGCTTTGACCTTATATGCATTCCTGTGGCAAGCAAATGACCCAAACAACAGCAGCAATGCTACTGAGCCAAAAACCAAGGTGGGAGTGGTGACAAAGACGACCTCACAGGCTTGGTGAAAGATACTCAGGGTCTGATCCAATATCTATTGAAGTCAATGGAAGTCTTTCCATTGACTTCAGTGGGCTTTTGCTCAGGTCCTAGCAATATGCAATACTTATTAGGCTTGCTGCATGCTGCTGATGTGTTCTAGCTAAGGCTGGCTGGGAATTTTACAAGCACAAAGGGTTTTTCACCAGCTAATGCCGATTTGTCAAAATTGCTCATGGAAATGGGTCGATTTTGACAAATTTCCTGACAAAAAATAATACGGAAAAATGTTTCAAATCTGCCAAAAAGTCCCGTTTTCACATTTCCACATGAAAAGTCTGGGATTCTTATCTCAAAACAGCTTTTCATTTTGAAAGTAAGCTTAATTTACACTGACCAACAAAAACATTTAAAAATAGAGAAAAAAAGATAACACTTTTTTTAGTTCCTGTTTGTTCATCCTGATTCAGGACAAGAATTTTTTTCTGAAATCTCGAAATGTTCACAGGACAGGAAAACCAGTTCCTGCCCAGGTGTTCTTAGGAAGAGTCCTTCTTCCACTCATGAGGAATTTGAGGGGGATTAATGGCAGGAAGCTGGTCCTGCGGCATGCCCCAGAATGAGGCCAAGTCCGTAGGATAAATAACGATATCACTAAGGATACCAAGCCTGTTTATCCTGCGCACTTTAAAATATGCCAGTTCCTGCTTCAGCGCAGCCTTGCAGCATGCAACGCCCAGGCAGCCAGAGGGGAATTATTTTAAAGCAAAAGCTCTAGTTTCTGAAACAGCCTGGGCACTCCAAATGAAGTCATATTTTCAGGGCTGAATTTAAAGACCAATTATTCTTAACAACCATCCCCGCCTCCAGCCTCCTTACGCAAGGCCCCTCCAGGCAGCATTAGAGCTTCTCTATATGGGGACGCTCAAGAAAGTTAATCCAAATTAATTATCAAAATGGATTAATTAAGATTTATTAAGCCCCTGTGTGGACACTCTTATTAATAACTGAAGTGGCCTTAATCTGGTTTCCTTAAATCATGTGAATTAAAATAAACTGAATTAAGGTCCCTTTCAATTCTGAATGACAGCATCCAGACAGGGTTTTAATGTAATTTAACAACTCTCCTCTACATTCATGCCTTTCATTAATTCATATTAATTTTCCTGAGTGTCCCTCTGTAGACAAGCCCTTAGGTAATGAGTCAGAAACAGGGCTTGTCCTGGGCTCTACCAACTTTGACGTCCACAGTAGCTCATTACTTCACAGCAGGAATGGGCCCAAACTTTTAGTTCCTGATGCAAAGTGTACCTCTGACTCCTAGCCTTACTTCCTTTGGGAGAAATTCAGACCCAGACCTTAAGGCTTGGACATCTCTGCTTCTTCAGAGACTCTTCAGTGGAAGCAGCTGTCACCGTCACGTGCTTGAGAAAGGGAGTGACAGCCCATCTAATACTGTGGCCCATCACTGTAATATAAGTCCCCATTTTGGGTATTTGCAGGGTGACCTGCGTAACCATACAACAGTCATGAAAGGCACTGAAGCAATATCATGGCCATTAAAATTGTCTTGGATGACTCAGATCACACCCTCCACTCAGGGTAGCAACACAGTTAGAAACCTTCATCTGTTGCAGCTGTGAAAAAGTCCCCATTGGGGATTAGCCAATACGTGATTTGTAACCTCATAAACCTGTACTGAGACTTTTTTTTCTCCCATCCAGTTATTGCCTAGAGAAATATCCAGTTCAAATACTTCGGACCTCTGAACTGCTACCAAAAACATTTAATCTACCGCTCAAATCAGCTAATAGCATAGAGTTCTGATGTGGGTGAATCTAAGAATCACGGGTCTGGAAACCCTACTTCATTATTAGGTAAACTGGTTAAAACACCAAAATGAACATGATATGGACACCAGCATGGCTTTGCAAAATTAAGTCACGCCTCTCTAATCTATCAGAATTTTTGAAGAAGCCAACAAAATAGTGAATAAAGGCAAATCAGCAGCATTTGGACTTTCTAAATGTCTTTAATAATAATTCCTTTTAATATTGCAGTAGCACAAAGATGCTGCCCACTGAGATCAGAGCCCTTTTATTCTAGACATGGTACAAATATAGTGAGGGATGATCTCTGATCTGAAGAGCTTACAAACTAAAGAGACAAGATAGGCAAAGGTTGAGAGAGGAGAAGTAACTTGTCCTGGACTTCAGAGCCCGTAACAGGCCTCACCTCTCCTGAGTGCTAGTTCTGCAGCCTAATCTATTAGACCAACTGCCTCTAAGGTAACCAGGTAGT
Organism: Mesoclemmys tuberculata; assembly: GCA_007922155.1. NCBI lineage: Eukaryota > Metazoa > Chordata > Testudines > Chelidae > Mesoclemmys > Mesoclemmys tuberculata. The sequence continues at coordinate 7,929,475 of ML675648.1, read as the reverse complement.
CATGAGGTAACAATAATAGATTTGCAATGGGCTGAGAGACAAAGACTAGACAATAATAGGTTTTTTTTAATATGAACGTGAATTAATAGCTGGGTGACCCAAAGATCTGTGCTAGGGTTGATGTTATTAATGATGTGGAAACAATGGCATAAATATTAAAGCATTAATATTTGTGGCTGAGCCAATGGTACTTAGATTTCTCAAGACACAAAAAGATTATGAGGAATTCAGAATAATCTAAAGCAGGTGGTTGGGCATCACAAAGGCAGGTGAAATTCAATGCTGACAGGTACAAGGTAATGCACATTGAAAGAAAACTTCAACTAGTCACGCACATTGATGAGTTCAAACTTAATTGCAACCACTCTAGAAAAAAAACAGCTAGGCATCATTGTGGACGCTCAGTGAAAACATCTGAATGCACAATGGTGAGCAAGATGCATTAAGAGAGTGACCCAGAACAATAAACTGAAAATATTCTAATGCCATTATACAAATCAATGGTTTGCCCTTGCATTGAATCTTCTGTTCTGTGGTGGTCAGAAATGGGCTAAGAATGGAGGAGGGCAAAAAAAAAAAAAAAAAAAAAAAAAAATTAGAGGCACGAAAGAACTTTCACAGCAAAATTTAAAAGATTAAGACCATATAATTAAGAGAAGAAACAGATAAGAGATTAATTGATAGAGGTACAGAAAATAAAGAATGGAAACCAGAGGTTAGCTTGTTCCTTTTATGCATTCTTCCCATAATACAAGGACAAGTGAATATTCAATGACATTGAAAGGCAACCAATTAAAAAATAAAAGCTCTCCCCCTCATAATGCATAAACCACTTGTGGAATTCTTTGCCACAAGCTATTAGAGCCTAGTAGGTTTCAAGAAAGAATTAAACATGCATATGAATAATATGAACATCTGCAGTTAAACTACCTGCTGGAGGATAAAAATCTATCAACCACAAAGAGCCAGTTCAAAAGTCTTCCGAAAGGAATGGGAGTCCTTCCAGTGACTTCAATGGGCTTTGGATCAGCCTGTAAGCCCTTTTGATGCAAACAATCTCTTGGGGATAAGAACGCATTTCTCTTTGGTTGTCCCACATGGAGGCTTTACACATTCCTTTGAATCATCTGGCGTTAGCCACAGCCAAAGAGTGAACTTGCAGGACCACGGGTCTGATCTGGGACGGCAATCCCTATCTTCCTAGTAACAGGTGAACATGACAATGATTGGGCATTTCTCTAGCACCTGCCGACCAAACGTGTCTCAAAGCATTTTGTAAATTTAATATCTGATTGTAAAGTAAGATTTCCAGCAGTTCTCATTGCTGGCCTCACTGCTGTCAGTGAAGTCTATTGTAAAACTCCCAGCTGGCTACAGTGGAAGCAGAGTAAAATCAGTGCTGAGTAATCTGGGAAATCTCATTCTCTATATACACAGCACAGCCACTTTGCCCATCACTTTGGTTCAGCCATCTCTGGGCGAAATGCAGCAGCTGGCTAATGGAGCACAGAAACACTATATAACAGAGTAATACAGGAAATGAAGAACATATCCCAGGTCCAATTGAACTTACCAGGATGAAACTATGTAGGCAGAACACAAATTGGAAGATAGACAGGACAATGGGGTTAACACCCCACCTCTGCACAAAGAATCATGGTCTCTTTAGTTTAAGTAGTCAAGACTTTGCTTTTATGTCTAATCTGAAAGGCAGCACTTCTAGCAGAATAGCAACCCCTGAGCACCATATGGCATCAATGATTCAGTACTGATTCAGACTGAAGAATCACTAACTCCACTTCCTTCCAGCATCTGTGCTTTTAAGGGCGGTCTCCCATCCAAGAAATTGACCAGGTCTGACGCTGCTTGGCTATCGCGAGACTTTATGATTTCATAATGTAAAGGGGGCATGGTTGCTTAATATCATCAGGAGGATCGGGTGCAGAATTAGATTAGTAGGCTCAGTTTCCTTGTTGAATTTCAGAGGGTGTGGCACGAAAGATTAATATAATTCTGCAGAAGGAGAAAATAGGAGACAACCCATGCTTCCCAGATTTAGTGCATGGATACAGATAAGGCAGCATCCTTCACTTGCTGATAGGCTTCTTTATTAATTCCTAAACTGATGACAATCTTAGTTAAGAGGAGGGAATAAGGAAGGACACTACGGTGTGTGTTTATATGGGCCCGTTATTCATAGCCACAATCTGCCACCACTTATAACCAGGGCGGATGTGAAGGGCAATCCGAATGCATTTGCAAACAGATTTAATAATAAGAGGCTGTCTGCCTCAATGTGTCAAGCTATCTGCAAGTAACGTAAAAGAATATCATAGAGCATGACATAAAGCAAAGCAATATAAGGTCATTTGCTTGGCTTTTCTCTGTTTTAAGGCAACATAACAATTCTTTTCAAACACAGCTTTTACAGAAACATGATCAACTGCCTAAGGAATGGCTTGAGATCAAGCATTTGATATTCAAAATTAATCCCACGAGGATCAGGCAAAATACCTTCCCTTCTCTTTCCTCAGTTGACTGTCTGGATATATCTTTGTTCCATTAACTCCACTTCAAACCCTCCTCTCTCCATATCCCACCACCAGGCTTTCTTCCCTAGCTCAGTGAGTTCAGCTCTCCCTTTTATGATCTACGGATGGAAATGTAGGGTCTGTTCCCCCATTCTTTAACCAGACAAAGTTCTATGAGAGGCTTCTGTAGGCAAAGTTCCTGCACGATCTCAGTTTGCTCAGATTTCTGTCTTCTGAGGAAAGCCAAGAGCCACAAAGTTTGGATGACAAACAAGAGGCTCCTCAGAATACTTGTGAAATTCACATAACTCAGAAATTCATAGTTTTCACATTTGGGGATGAATCTACAAAAATGCAGCAAAGCTGGCTGAAATGTGGTTTTAAATGAATTTTCAATATTTGTTGTTAAAATATTACTTGAACCATATCTATTTATCAGGGTTTCTTTGTTAAAAATTTGCTGGGGGAAAAAAAGGATTTTGAGTGATCTTGTTTTTACTCAGAAAGCTGGTGTTTTGGATCAAAAGCCTCCAAATGTTGTGTTTTGCTCTTTCATTCCCACTAAAATCAATTTTCAGTGCCAAAATGAGAACATATCCAGATAACTCCATTTCGTGGTTAGTGATGTTTCCTTTAACCATCACCACTCAAGCCGATGTAGCCCCTAGTATAGGAGTTGTGTGTTGTGGTTCATGGGACCTAGAATAGTTCTAAAGCCGGGGGAAGATTTTTAATTCTGCTCCGGATGAAATCATCAGAAGTTTTATCATTGATGCCAGTAGGAGCACAGCTAGGGCTCTGCTGAGTGCTTTTGAAAACCCCACCCTAAAATGAAGATAGGGGAAAGTGAGCTCAATTCTACATATAGGCTCATGTAGGGCCAACAAACTTGTCAACCATGTTCCAGTTGCAGAATCTCTCTGGCTGGAAGCAGAAGGACATAGAAAGATCATGTACTGTTAGCAGTTAAGTAAATCATCCTTGAGCCCATCTGATCTGGAAGTCATTGAGAGGGAATGGAACACCACAATGTTGACTTCCTCTGTCACTTTTCTTTCAACAGCTGCACTTCATAATATTGAACAACTGTACAGGTGCCCAAAATGCAGTCATTAGGTAGGTCTGGATGTACTTGGCAAATCTTAATGTTCCGTCACAGAAAACTGCTGCTAGAATACACTCACAGACAAATATAGTCAGACCTCAGGGAAGATGTTAACTTATGGAGGGAAGTTACCCATATAAAATAAAATAAAAATGTTACTTATGAAATGATGCACAAAAAACAGAGATGAAACGATTTGGAGAGCTAGATTTAACATTTCAAAACATGTAAACATCTGGTAACAGTCATCACTGGGGACAGAAAGTAACTCATCCAGTGTTGATTGCTGCAGCTCTGTATAAAGAGAAGCTAAGGGAAATATTTTTACCTGTATCAACTCATATGATGCTGAGAAGCAAAGCTGTTTAATAATTGCAGAAATCAATCAAGACTCCTAAATCTTATTCCAAGAGCTGACACGAACTTTGTGTGACCTTGTGCAAACCCTGCTTTGAGCATTTCAAAATCTTTTTCAGCTTCAGCTTCCCCATCTGCAAAATGGAAAGGAAAAGACCCCCACCAACTTCTGAAAGCTTGAAATGAAAAGCATTCTGTAAAAGTGCACACAAGTGCACACAGCTGTAATCTAGGAAGTGAACTAAGTAGAGAAAAGCCAATGTATACCTTTCACAAGGATTTGCTACATTTCTTAACTTCAAGGAATAGAGGATTTGAGAGACCAGATCTGAGCACAGGGCCATCAATAGTCCAGTATTTGTCTGCAAGACTGGCCAAACCCTGATACTTCAGCGCAAAAGAGCACTCTTCCTTGCCACTTCATAATTTAATTGTACAGTGTGGGGCCCATAGAAGGAAAATGTTTCTTCCTGACCCTGCAGCTACTCAGTTTAGGCCCTGAAGCATGAAATTTGATTATTCTAACCATTACATAAGTGCTGGATAGCTCCAGATGTTAACAGCAATAATAAAATTTAAAGCTGGTAAAAAAAAATCCACTTTTTCCCTGGGAAAAATTTCAACTGAAAAGTTTTTATTTTAATTTCTTTTGTTTAAGATTCAATTTCTGCACAGGACATTTTTTAAACTCAATGAAAGAAAATCTCCATTTTTATTCCAGTAGACGTGTTGGGTATCATTTAGATTTGACTAAAAAAATCCCATTGTCTTTCAGTTTTTGAAACATTGACGCAACCTAACACTTCCCTTTGAAAACTCAACGAAATGTTTATTTTGTTCCATTTTGAAATTTCCTGTGGAAAATAATAATCAAACGCATTTTCCTGTGAAAAAATTTATTGTCAATGAAATCCCCCATTTTTCAGAAAAGCAATGTTTTGCTTGATTAAAATGATTCAGCGCTTATTTAAGATGCCAGCTGTGGTGCTTGCCAATGGGAGTGACTTGCCACCTGGCAACAACGCATAGCATAAAACACCTTCCTTTAGCAGGGTGCTTATGCCTTCTTATTCAGGCTATGAAATGGCAACAAAATCGAGCCATTTGCTCATGCTCAGCCAATGCTCTGCAGGACGTTCCGGATAAAGACCATACGGCCTTGTTGGATTAGATCTGCACAAAAGCAACTCAACAAAAATCAGTGAAAGGGTGGAAAAAATACACAACCCTAAACGTCAGCCTGCTCCAAATAGGCCCTGCTGCGTCAAGTGAATAAAATTACCTTCTAATCAAATGCATCATTAAAAGTAGACATTCGATCCTGGCACTGACAGCTTTATGAGTGAGGCATTTAAAGTTAATTAGGATGTAGTGCCTCTGTAGTTGGTGCAGCATCCAGGGTGCACTTCGACTAAACTCAGCATCGCGGTGTTCCAATTCTCCGTTGCCAGCCGGCTGTCCTGGGCCAACTTACAGGGCTCTGGGCTGGTCCTCAGCACGGTACCAGCATGTAGGCCTCATGCTGCCCAATCCAGCCTGGCTCCTCTGTTGTAGTCCCGCTAGGAAACCAGCTGGTGACTTTGGGGCTAGCGCCTCTGCTGGGACCATATTATGCAGAAGCTTTTCATGCAACAGCTAAGAGAGAGAGAGCCTGGAAAGTACATGGATATGTCAGCTGTCCTGGCTCTCATTTTTGGAGGAGGTGAGTGAATCAGAGGGAACAAAGAGACATTAACAAGCAAGCACCATTAATTCAGCCCCCTCGACTATCCTTACAGCAACCCGTGGATTCATATCACCCACTGTTTCCACTCTCAGCAGGCGCTGAAGGCCATTTATACTGTCACAGAACTGAAAGGTTAAATCCATTAGCATTCATGGAACTCTAAGCCACATAGACTGGTTCCAGGACAATTCAAACCATTTAATTATATGGGAAGCCTTGCTGTGGCATGCAAAGTTCTGCACATGTCCCATTGGCTCAGAGTAACCAGAGCCTCACGTTTCCATTAAAAACCACAATGAGAGTCTTCGGCTCTTTAGCCTAGCACAAATCCCACTCCCTTTGCAACAGCTATGAAAATGAGTCACACTCTGAGAGCCACATATTTCTCAATGCACAGTAACAATGGGATGTCTCAAGGTACAGCTGAGTGCTCTGCACAATATGCTCTTTCCATACCCATCTACGCTCACTATTTCTCTACTCTCTGCACCCGAGATCCAGGGATATAAGATATCTTCGTGTAATCTGCACTCTCCACAGACAGTAGCTTTACACATCTGATCTTGACAGGTCCCCGGGCCCATCCACATACCCCTGATCTCAACATACCTGATCTCACCAAAAGCACTAAAGCGTCACAGCTGTCTCACTATGGTGCCTACCACCTACTCAATGCCATAAAGCCGCCTTTCCCCCCACACCTTCAGACAAGCATGTTAACATAAGATCCAAAACCCTCACATTCTCAGCTTACTCAGGAGCCTTGGAGGGGTGCAGAAAATCCCACTTAATTACAATATATAAGTTTAACAAGAATACTAGAAAGCAAAACTAAAAAATACCTAAAATTGTTTCAAAATCATTATTACTGCTATTATTAATAAGCAGGTGTGTTATCTCAAGAGGCTAGAAGGAGGACACCATTTTAATGACTCCAGCTACAAATTCACCATGACATCTTGAAACAACACAGGACAGCCAGAGTGGTACCAGAAGTACATGACGGTGCAGCCAGTCATACCAGGAACAGCCCTTTGGCCTGGTTTTCATAGCACTAAGCAGAAGGAGATTCCATGGACTTTAGCTGCGGTTTTAGGTGGCTGGAACTTCTAGAATTAGACCCTGTGTCTTGCCTAAAGGCCGGGCAGGAAGGTTTTACATGGATTTACACAATAAACCAACTCCCAGCCAGAGTTGTGCGAATCATGGATTTTCCAGTCCACTGGCCATTCCAAAAAACACAAAATCAAAAACTGTTTCAGATCAAAACAATTTTTTTTCTCAAAAATTTAAACAAACCAAATAAATAATAATAATTGGGGGTTAAAGTAAATGTTTTTGGTCAATTTTGAGCATTTAAAAACATTTTTGTTATTTTTCAAAACAAAATTCAAGAGTATTTTGAAACAAAAAAGTTGAAATGTTGCCTCTGAAAAAATGTCAGACTGAAGTTTGGATTTTCCAATTTGGTTTTTTTAGTTTTTTTTCCCCCAGCTAAAACAATTTGGCTAAATTGTCACGAATTCACAAAACATTTCACAAACTTCCCCAGTGGAAATTAGCTGCTAGTCCTCTTCACATTCCGCAACTGTGGTTTTGACCTTCCCCTCTTGAAACGTGCCAGCAAGATGACAATAGAGCTATTTCCTGCTTCATTATTTCATATATATACAGAGAGAGAAAGGGCACATTTTAAAGAAATAATTGCTACTGTGATTCAGCTGTGTTGTACACCAGATCGAGTGACTGGAAAACTAGTTCACATTCCACCACAATTCTCTCAACTTGGCATGTAGTGACTAATCACACATTGCCACAGAAGATTGACCTGATATAATGGAAGGCATTGGCTCCCTCCACTGTACTATAAATAGTACCATGTTATATATAGTAAGAGAGTTATTGTGCTGGCTGGGAGAGGGGATGTGTGTCTGGGAACGTCCACACACACTCTAAGGGAGTGGCTCTCCCAGATGGGATGGACCCTCACCTCAGCAAGTATAGGTATGTGTGCATTTGTGTTATCCAGACAAACAGTTAACACACGTCAAGCTGGGGTGTCAATGCACAGCACTCCAGCATGCTGCACAGTAACTCTCCATGCAGATCCTCCCTCCACGCACGAAAAGTTCTCTAGTGCATTTGTGAGCTACTCCGCTTTCAAACATCAGTACATCAGTGCAGACCAGGAAACTTTTAGTGCACGGCAGCATGGTCCACTTGCACCCCAGCTTGCTGCACATTAACTCTCCATGTAGACAAGCCCATGGATGCTTCTTGCCTGGGACAGAAAGCAACTGTTTTCGGTCAGCTTCTGCAAATGGGAGGTGCCTCTGCAGGTTCTTCTGCTAACAAACAGATGATGTGGTGTGGATAATTGAGCTTGGAGGGACTGCAGAGCTGCACTGAGCAACCATGAGGTCACATCACAATATAATTTGGCTGTTCTAAAAGCAGGAAAGGCCAGAAGTCAACTCCACAGTGGTCTTCTGCCTATTTAGCTCTGCAAGGCCTCTCTCCCCTCCCACTCCCACACACAGAAACCCAAACCTCTAACCCCAGCATTATCTGCCATCTTAGGTCCACCTCACTTAGATACAGACCCATGGCAGAGGTGGAATTTCCTAACTTCCCTCCCTTTACCTTTGTTTGACTGTATAACATACTCTGAGTTGATGCTAAACATAGCCTATTCTTTAGACAATTCTGTTCATCGTCATACTTGTCAGAATATCTGACAAGGTGAATCCCGTGTGTTTTAGCTTTTTTTTAGATCTCTTAGGAGTACTGAAAGTTCCACAAGAGACACAACCTCCTGGAATCCCTTATTAATAAAGAATATTCTACAGTAACAGAAAATCTGATTTTATCGCAAATGTGTCTTCTCAAAACAGAGATTGGGTTTCCATGCCCACTGATGCTGCAGAAGCAACCCACTGGTAGAATAAATCTCTCCCTCCAGTGTCCTCCCGCATAAGTCTGAGAAATATGACACTCTGCTAGTCTGCTGCTTTTATAGCTACAGCAAACTACTCTTTCACAGCAGCTCTGTTTTGACTAAGGAAATTTAGATCATGACTTACACAAAAGTCAGATTTCCAGACCAGAAGAGGCCTTCTCTGTCTGAGCATAGCCCAGCACACTGTAGTTTTTCAACCATCGCTGCAGGATGGAGTAAGGATGACAAAGACAGATCAGAAATCTGCACAGTCCCCACATGAGTTAGGAGGAGAGTTTAGACCATGACAGTACACCACACCTTCAGCTGAGAGCAAACACTGAGAGAGGTATGATTCAAAGACACTTTTCTAACTCAAAATCCTTCTCCCCCACCATCCCACCAGCAAAGTGCAAAAGGGCTTGGAAACGGGGTCTCCCCACTATGTGCCAACATACAAGGCGACACCGTGTTAGAAGTGAATCTCCACCCTTTAATGCTAATAAAAACGTACAGAAAAGCAATGGGTGACACATGACAGCTGGTTTCCCTGCCACTCCAGTGGATCACTGAGTTCCTCATACTCTGAAGAAGAAAGAGGGGAAATGACAAATGTCCTTGCTTAATATGAATAAAATGTGTCACTGCTCATCTTGTAGGTATTAAATCATTGGCTACAGAATTATGTAATGGTAAGGAAAGGGGAAGAAAGGTATCCTCCCCCCAACATTTCAATTTGCTATATCAAGAAAATAATTACTTGATTCAAACTTTAAATAATTGAGACATTCATTAGCAGCCTTATTGTATGATTAGCATGTGGGGGCACCATTTAAATGCTGAGAAACTGATTCACCAGGAAAGAGAAATTCAGCTTAATCAAAGAAATGAATGTCCATGTTAGAGAGCTGGCCAGCGCTCAGAAAAACATGGCCCAGGTACTTGCCACTATGTTTGGCCAGCTGTAAGTTGTAATGTCATGTCCCTGTCCCTGCTCTGGCGATGGGGTCCCAGAACACATGGCAGGTCTTGGCCAAACAACTTGAACTTAATTCATGAGTCTACAACATCTGAAACAAATGGGTTTGCAGTTGCTAGATTAATCAGAGATGGATCTTTAATTCCTTTGTCAGGCAGATGACCTCCTTAACTTATACGTTGCTTCCCTAGCCAAGCAGCCTGTGACAAGAAACAGCTAGACAGTATGAGCCCTTTCTTATCACTTGCTTTTTCTCGTTAGTACGAAAAAGATTTTAGGTCAAGGATCAAACACTGCCTACCTCATGGATCTACAAGCCTTGGCTTTGAGCCTGGAGCTCTCAACATACCTGATGCAGGGAGAACTCAGGTAACCAATTTAGGAATTAAGTGCAGATGTGTAACTAATACAATACATTTGGCACTTTAAGAAGGTCAATTTCAAGGATTTTTTCAAATATCTGGAACAAAAGAAGATTGTGCCAATATTTTAAAAGGGTAAAGGGATAACCTGCATAACTGTAGGTCTAAAATTGTTTCCAGACAAAATAATGGAAAAGCTGATATGGGATTCAATAAAGAACACAGTACAGATGCAGTCAGTAAAGAACGCAGCTTTATGGAAATGGGTCTTGTCAGACCAATTTGATAGAATTTTTTAGATTATTAACCCAGTTTATAAAGATAAATATTAAATACAATATACTTAGACTTCTGTAAGTCAAATGCCTTAGTACTACACGACAGTCTGATTAAAAACACAATATGTATATTCAAAATCATGCAGTGTGTAGGAGAGTAAAGAGTTAAAAGCTGGACAAATGGTCAGGCCTAAGATACAGGGAAAGGGGTCCTGGCAGGGGCAAACCTTGTTTCTGCTAATTGGTATGAATTTTGGTTAGAGTCTGTTATCTTTCTTCTTTTCCTCCCTTCCTGGCCATCTGCACAGGGGATGAGGCTATCAAAATAACTATTCCCCCTCCTGCGCAAGGCCTTTGGTGGGAAGCAAGCATTATCTTCCTTCCCCCCAGCATATCTTTACTTCAAAGAATGTTAGAGTAAAATTAATAGGGTTTCAAGGTGATGTGCCTGACCTCTGTATGGTAATCCTGTAAACAACAAACAGGGGCGGGTATAATTGTATTCATCATGTAGCTGTTAATATTCATTTTACAGGAGTCAATGTACCAAATAAGGCTCTATGGGGAGTTGCTGTAAATGGATACATTTACATACTGCTATGGATAAAAGAATTGTAAAGTAACCCCCTCGTTGCTCACTCAGGGCGTCGAGGTGGAACGAGCAGGCAATAAAGGGTTCCGTCTGCCCCAGGGACAACCTGTTTATTTCCAACACCGTGCATCTTAAATGAATTAAAAATATCTCAAAATAAATGTAAATGAGGAAGTATCACCAAAAGATGGTGTTTCTTGTGGGGTTCCACAGGGATCTATTTTTGGCCAATGCTACTCAATATCTTTACCAATGATCTGGAAGAAAATATAAAATCCTTATTGGTTAAATCTGCAGATGACTCAGATTGGTGACTCTAATGAGGATTACGGGGTGAACTAGACTCATTAGAACAGTTTGTGTGCTTGTGTTTGTGCATGTGTGTGTAAAATGTAACCAAATGCAAGGTCATCCATCTAGGAACCAGGAACGTAGATCCCACTTATAGAATCATTAATGTTGATTTTCAATAAGTTTTGGAACACTGGGAAATTTCCAGAAGATTAGAAGAAAGATAATGTTGCGCCAATATTTAAAAAAAGCAAGCAGATGACCCAGGTCATTATAGGCCTATCACTCTGACATCGATCTTGGGCAAAATAATGGAGCAGTTGATACGGGACCCAATTAATAAAGAATTAAAGGAGGGTAATATAATTAATGCCAATCAGTGTGGGTTTATGGAAAATAGATCCTGTCAAACTAACTTGATATTTTTGAAAGGATTATAAAAGTGGTTGATAATAAGGTTGATGTAATACGTTGATGAAATGTACTTGGACTTCTGGAAAGTGTTTGACTTGGTTTCACATGACATTGCATATTCAAAAACTAGAAAGCTGTAAAATTAACATGGCACACATTAAAAAGATTAAAAGCTGGCTAGATAATAAGTCTCAACATGTAAATGTCAACAGGGAATCATCATGAAATGGGTATGTATCCAGTGGGGCCCTGCAGGGATCATTTCTTGGCCCTATGCTATTTTACATTTTGATTAATGATCTGGAAGAAAATATAAAATCATCACTGATGAACTTCATAAATGACACAAAAACTGAGGGATTGGTAAATAATTAAGAGGACCAGGTCATTGATACAGAGCAATCTGGACCACTTGGTAAACTGGGTGTACATAAACAATGTGTGTTTTAATATGGCCAAATGAAAATATATATCTAGGAACAAAGAATGAAATATTTAGGGGTCTCACTGGATAATCAGCTGGATATGGACTCCCAGTGCTGTGGCCAAGAGGGCTAATGGGATCCTGGGATGCATAAACAGGAGTGAAGAGGTTATTTTACCTCTGTATTTGGCCCTAGTATGACTACTGCGGGAATCCTGTGTCCAGTTTTGGTGCCCAACATTCAAGAAAGATGGTGATAAATTGGAGAGGGTTCAGAGAAGAGCCTTGGGAATGATTAAAGGGTTAGAAAACATGACTTATTGTGATAGACTCACGGAGCTCGATCTATTTATCTTAACAAAGAGAAGATGACTTGATTACAGTCTATAAGTACTTATATGGGGAACAAATATTTAATAATGGATTCTTCATTCTAGCAGAGAAATGTGTAACACGATCCAATGTGTGGAAGCTGAAACTAAACAAATTCAGACTGGAAATAAGTCATACATTTTTAACAGTGAGAACAATTTACCAAAGGTTGTGGTGGATTCTCCACCACTGAAAATTGTTAAATCTAAATTGGATGTTTTCTCTAAAAGATCTACTGCAGGAATTACTTTGGGCAAGTCCTATGGGCTCTGGTATACTGGAAGTCAGACTAGATAATCTATGAATCTAGGAACACCCTTCCCATTTGAATATCTGAGACACAGTGTGACATCACAAACTGCCCTGCACCAGGTTGCTGTGAGCCAACGCCTTTCAAACTTAATTTGTAACATTAAGACTAAGGCAGATAGTTTGGGCTGGCTCTGGATTCAATCCAAACTGCCTTACTCCATATCAGTACCCAGAACTGAATTTTCAAAGGGTCGTGCAAGGGGTTAACAGGCATTTGAGCACCCACAAACCTCAGCCTCTGCCACATGTGGGGAAAACCGGAGGTCAAACATTCCTCTTTGTATGCACACACTGACCCTTCATTTGTGTATATATATGCAAGTTTGCCTGGTCCAACGTGCGGTTTTGTGCATGCATGTACATTTTTGCAGGTACACCTACACCTAACTTCATGTGAGAAATTGCCCCCAATGCAAGCATATCTCTGAAACCTTCCCCATACATACCACCCAATATACATGACTCTTACGCATCCCACATACACACCCCATTCAATCAAGTCTTCCACAGATATCCCCTAAAGCCCTCCAATGGCAGGCATTAATTCACCTCCTAGGGATAAGAAACATGATCTTCGCTTGGCAAGCTTGAGGCTCTAGCCGCTCAGAACTGGGCAGCACCTTGACTTTAACCTTGTGTGAATTTATTTTTGCAGCAATAACCGGCTGCCAAATAATTTGATCCGAGAGACAAGAGGCGAGAACCCTTTATCCCTCCAGATGCAATCGAGCGATTTACAATGTCTGCAAGAAACCTTATTGCAAACATGCTCTTGCTGAGGATGAAGCAGGGAGAAAAGCCAAGCTGAGTGGGCAGAGGACAACATCTCTGCAGTTCTTCTGAGACAGAGGGGGCAGATGTGGCAACGATGGGAAAGCAATTACAAGCAATTATTGGCAGAGGCCGTCATGTGGAAACAGACTCCTTGTTTAAAATTCCCAGTGTGAATACCTCTCTTTAAAATGGTCATTGCTTTATACTTTACATCAAACAGCATTATTTACCATCTACCCCGCCAAGGAAGACTGGATGATTTAGAAGATTGGTAGGAGGAGGCAGAACTTTTCACTAGGTCACCGGATTGAATCCCATCGAGTTTTGTAGCAATTAAAAGGACTGTTCTCATTATATGGTTCTCCTCAAGCCTAGGTGTGATGATTTTGGCTAGTCTTTCCCTACTTCATAGTAGATTTACATTGCAAAATACACAATTATTACAGATGGCTGTTTCAGAGAAAGATTAAGAAATGAATGCACTGTGGCTACTCTCTCACCTCCATAAGTAATTCCAAGGGACAAGGCACCCCAGCTAGCAATAGCATAGAGGAAGATGACATTGCTATTGTTCATGCTATACCTCCAGGCTGCAATGTGTTCAACTGGAACCTTGCACCACTGAATTCTCTTGAATAACTATTAATAAAACCAACCATAGACCTAGGAGATGCTATTTGGATCTGGTTTAAGTCCGGGATCACAGTTGAGTAGGGGTAGGAGTTAAGGTCTGATGGTGCTGAAATCTTCCAAGTTGTTCTCACGAGATTTCAGCCCTCGTGAGCTGAAAACTCATAAAAACAGTTATTCTTGTGAAATTTCATCACCTGCACTCCAAGTGGACAACAGGCCCTTTCTAGGTTTTGGATCTGACCTGGAACAAAACCATAGAGGCTTTTCCGTATTGAGGAATTCAAATCAAAACCATCTCCACATTTCCGAAGGGTAGGTTCAGAATTGCGCTTTGTCTCATCTGTAGCAAAAGGCAGCCCACATTATTTTGGTGGCGCTCAACAAAAACATGGTGCAGAGCGCTCCCTCCTCTCGCATCACTGCCGCCTTAACAACACCATTCCCAAAGTGCCATCAATGGCACTCACAAGTGAGGCCGCTGGAATGAAAGAATTCAGTGCAATAAGAGGCTGTATTGAACTGAAATGGTCACTGAACAAAAGCAACCATGTTAATTTCAGCTCTATTAAAAAATAATAATGGATCAAAGTTTGCCAAATAGAAAAGGACAAAATCAGCAGAGAATTACTTTAATTATTACCTTCAAGCTTGCAAAAAAGATATTATAACTGAGCGCGCACATGACAGAGAAACTATAAAGGAAGTACTTGACAGTGCCCCTTTAATTAAACTGCACTGAATATCATTAGCAATGGACCTTTGGAATTTAAAGCCAATTACATTCTAAATACGAAAGTTACTTGCTCACTGTGTAACTTATGCATCATCTATCAGCACTGTAAAGGAATGAAAAATCCTACCCTTTATCAGGCAGGAGTTTGTCTATGGGTTTTATGGAACTCTTACGATCAGGGCACTTAAGCAGACAGACATCTGGGGCAGAGAGAACAGATGATTTTTCCCATTGGGATGGAACCAGATGCCATGAGTGACATACCTGGTGTTTTTTGGTCTCTTCAGGGAATGACGGTAAGTCCATTGTGTAAATTCTGCTTCACAAGAGCAGGGGTGTAATACACTGAAATGGGGACAATGGCTAAACCATGCAAAATATTTACAGCAAAACCTGAAATCCACGCAAAGCTCACCTGGGTTGGGGGACTTGTTACACATCTAGACTTGAATCATCAAAAGATACGTTAACCTTCGGAGTCCAACCTGGGTCAGTTTCTGGCTTTGTGTGGAAATCATGTAAAGTCTGTGATTTCGTGCTTGTAAAAGTAACTGATTGTTTACTGTCAATCTCTAGCGTTTTGGTGACTAAATTACTACAGAATAGTAGAGTGCCTTCTTCATTTTTGAAGAGATCCTGGTTTCAACACAAATCCAGGTAAAACTCAGGCACCTAGACTGGTTTGGGGGATTTTCAAACCTGAATTTCCAAGTTGAACTTGGGTGGGAGATGACTTTACATTCCAAGAAAAACACAAAAGGACATAGAAACCCTTGCCAAGCTACCATTAACTGCTGACCTTCTAGGGATGAGGTTATATACACGGTAGGAAATACGATGATCGAAAACGGTGGAAAACAGATGTGAGTGGGCCAGTGTGGTTGTCCTAGTCTCACTGAATGGGTGGAGAGATGGAACCAAATTTTAGGACGTGGCAAGTGAAGAAGAGAGAAATCCCATGTGTCATAACTTTGAAAGAGAGGACAAAAGGGGAAGAGAGAGAACTCTCTCTCTTTTCAGGTGTCAAGGACAGCGATAAAAAGAGGGACCTCAGGTTGCGGTATTAAACCCAAACCTTGATCTTAGTTGTTTTGCCACCTCTCTCAAAAATTCCAGGATAGTTCATGTGTGCCAAAGATAAGCCGACGGACAGTGACTTCTTCAGGGTTTGGATCATCACCAAGAGCTCACTGTGAGTTACATTCTAGACACGGGAATGACTATAGTACAGGCAATAATATGATAAAGAGGGTTTATTTTGTAACAGCTCCTGCTGTATTTACAAAGCCAAATTCTGCTTCGTTAGACAGCAAGTCAAGAGAAGCCCTGTTATTTTTAACATCTGCCCTGCATGGTAGTTGCCCCTGATGCAGCCGACTGCAGAGCTGTTCAAGCAGATACAGGCATCAGTAAATACAAATCATGAAGGGCTTCTGTTCATGTACCAGTCTGCAGGCTTTTGGCAGGGGTGCAGGATATATATACATACTGAAAGTTTTGTAAGGGATGGAGCGGGAGGGGATTTTGCAAGATGGATGCTATGCTGAATGGTTTACCAGAATAGATAAAGATCAAAGGATTGCCAAAAATTGAGGTTCAGATCATCTATGACATGGGAGAATGTTGGGCTCATGGCAACCCTGGAGATGGCTAAAGAAGAACCTAAACTCTTATGTTAAGAAGTGAGGAGTGGGGCGAAGACTTCATTCTCTGATGCCCAAGGCTTCTCTTTGCTATTACAGGTAAAAATAATTAAGGGTGGATAATGTTTTTCACTTCTCCTGCAGCCTCCATCTCTTAAGGGAAGTCCTACAGAATATATTGTAAAGAATCGTAGAGAATTATATCCCTGCTATAAAATTCTATAGGATGGTCCAAAATACACCCCTACAGATCTATTCAATTCTATGTATATTTAAGAACAATTTGTATAGGAGGCAGCAGGGTCAAGGTGTTTGAGCGCTGGGCTAGAAAGAGAGCTCCTGGATTCTCATCTTGGCTCTGGCCTCGGGCAAATCACTTTACCTGCCTGCCTCAGTATTGCAACCCGTAAAGAAGGAATAAGAATATTTACATTTGCCTACTTCACCAGATTTTATCTAATATCGGTGAAGCTCTTTGTGACCTTAAGGTGCTGTAGCATGGGTAGGTATAGAGAAACTCACTGGTGTCCTCCCCACTAAATTCTATGGGACATTTCCATAAGGGATGGGAGGATCTGAAAGCATATGGCAAATGCTAATTGAGGCTCAAACAATGTCTTGCATGAGGTAGGTCAGAACCATTACCCCATTTTGAAGATGGGGAAACCAAGGCACTGGTGCTGGGATTAGCACAGGAATCAGCTGCTGAAGTGGTAATAGACCCCGGATCTCCCGACTCCTTGTCCTTTCCTCAAACACAAGAGCAATCCTTCACGACCTGTGGACAAGCAGACTTTCTGTGGGACTGGGACGCATTCCACAAGCCCCAGCCGTTTACATTTCCCTGTAAACAGGAGAAGCCATGCATTATCTCGCACCTCTTAGCACACGCTCAACCCAAATGAAAAACTAGAATTAAATTAAAAATACCCAGAGGTTTTAGGAGCAGAGGTTGGTATGTTCCTCAGGATATTTAACATTACCATTAACATTTTCATTTGATTTGGATCTGAACTAATGACAGGCCGGCCAAATGCCTTCGGGGTGGCACGTAATGGTGATCAGGATTGGTATTCATTGCCTTCGCCCGGTACATTTGGTCTGTGCTCTAGTCGCCGCAGCAGTCACCACTAGACTCTGCTAGGAGCAGATCCAGGGCAGTGACTTCCCATTCCCGCTTGGTGCGTAAGTGCTGCTAAGTAAGGGGCGCCCATCGATGAGCAATCCACAGAGGCCAGCGCTGCTTCCATTTGTTTGTGAGAGCACCCTAGCAAGCCCGCCGGTTCTGATCCATCTCGGAAGGCTGTCTGGAACATTTGCTAAGCAGGCATCGTTCCGTTAAGGAATTAGCTGCAGTGGAACAGAAGGCTCTAGCAGGCATCTGAAAGCTTTGGACTCTGCAATCTGGATAATCCATCTGAAACTCAGAAGGCAACTCGGAGAGGGGAGAAAGAAAAGTCATGAATAAAATAACAGGAGCACGAATCTGTCGGCAGCCCTTCCAAGCAACAGTTTTATCGCTGGGGTTCAGAGCAGACCGGGAGTTCCTGCTGTAGCCGCTAATGTGTTATTGGGGCCAGGGGATAGTTAGATTATTTGGATAATTGTATGCGTTCATATATGCTGCTTGTGGGCAGGGAGGAGATAGGCCAGAGCAAACCTGCCTAGGGTTTTAATACTGTCTCTTCTATTTTTCAGAGCAGAAACATACATAGCAACACAACACACGATTGATGAAACCTGCTGTTCCTATTTCCCCACATCTCCCCACACTACCCTGCACGCTCTCAAACATTGCAGTTGTTCCCCTGCAATGTTGCTGGGCTCAGCCATTGTATGCATAGGATAAACAGCCCAGCTGCTGTGTCACCCACTGCACGAGTCGTGACATCAGGAAAGGTATATGAACTGGCATAATGCACGAAGGTTTGGGGCATGCAGGCACGGTGGATAGGAATTGAGTATACGTGTCCCAGGGCAGATCCAGGGTCTTAGTTTGGGGATCTCAAAGTACTTTCCAAATCCAAGTGCTGCACAGTTTTGCAACTCTCAAGAGGTAGCTAATTACTGCACTGTACAGAAATTAAGAAGTTGCCCAAGCTCACACAGTGAGCCTGTGGCAAAGCTGTGCACAGGACCCAGGACACTTAGTTCCCTGCTCTCCTTCATCTACCATTCCTGTAGCCCAGCCAGGAAGAGAATCTGGGAGCTCTTCCTCCCAGCGTTTCCCTCTGACTTCTAGACCCACAGTGCTCCCCAAAGGACTGGAAAGGAAATGTCCAGCCTGCTCCTGATAGGGCATTGGCTTCGTACCTGGCCCTTGCTCTCCTCCCTTCTCCATGGTTTCTCCTCTTTTTTGGGGGTGCTCAGCTGCACCACTTGGCGTTCAGAGGGAACAGACTATCTAGCCTCCTAATGATGCTAGTATTTGAAAAGGAAATCTGCTCCTTACTCATGATTCCTTCTGTATTCCCACAAACCATAAGCACTGTGTACAGAGGACAGGCGGTTGCTGCTTTCAGCACACACTCTCCCCACAGTCCTGTTCTGCCCTTTAACGTACCTCCCAAGCCCTGTATTTATGCCTTCCTCACTGAGGCTGACAGTCCTGCTAACCACTCCTAGCGCTCCTTTTCTCCAAGGATCTCCCAGGGGTTGTACAAAAACCCTCCACCCCCCTCCTGGAAGGCAGCTCGTTTACCTCATTACCCCCATTTCACAGATGTGCAGACTGAAGTACAGGGAGGTCGCAAGACTTACTCGAGGTCATAAAGCAACCAATACCTGGGATTAGGGAGTCTGTTTCCGTCGCCTCTGCAAATGTGACTGCAGCACACGTAGACATTCCTGGGCTTGATTTAATCTGGCCAGCTGGGGCACTGTAGCAGTGAAACGGTAGCACAATGGGCTTCAGTGAAGGCTAGCTGCTGGAGGAAGTACCCAGGGGAGGCTTGCAAAGCCCACGTTGCAGCCCGTGCCACACTGATACTGTACCTGCATTAGCTAGACTAAAGCTAGCTCAAGTGTGTCTACATGAGCTGCAATCATAACCTGTGGTTGCAATGCAGGTGTGCCCTAGGGCTCACAACTGCTGACTTCCAGCTGCTTGACCTAACAGCTGGGCTGGAGAGTCCATTTATAAACTGGTGCCCTTGGTGGGCTGTGTCTAGACTGGCACTGCGTGGGAGAAAGCCCCGGGAGTTAAGGAACTGAGCAGGGACACAGACGGCATCGCTGTCAGTGCGGAAGAATTGCAAGGTGACGTGGTAGCAGACACGGCGCCAGACACATCTATTCCATTTTAAAAAAGATGACTCTGCCAGTGCAACAATGGCAAGAGAAAGGAGAAAATGCATGTCAGGCTGACAAACATACAGCAGATGGGACTGCGAATCTAGCAGAGGAGACATGGAGAGGAGCTGTTAAATGGATGTACAGCACGACTGTGCTTAACCAATTTTCAGTGCCGTGCTTTTCTAACCACCTTTTGTAGAAGTTAAACACATTTCAGGCTGGGATTCGGAGCAATTCCCTTTGCACGTGCTGCTGTCAAGACTCGAAATAGCTTGCTTAAAATGGACACCCTGAATTCACTGGATGGAATCTACTGGCTGCAGAGATGCTGGAGTAATCTTTCTTCTTCTCCTGCAGCAAGCAGGAAAAAAGGGAGAGCAAAATGCAGAGCTAAAGGAAGGAAGCAGAAATGCTGAAAGCGGAACCTCACCAAAACAAGGAGCATCGGGGCAAAAGAAGAAACTTAAAGTGGCTTCAAAATGTCACTGCACTGTCTGGACAAGCCTCCTAGAGTTGGAAACTTTTGTGACACCAGGACACTATTTGGGCGTGGGGGAGAGGGGAACAATATGTTCACTAAATTTATAGCACACATGGCATTTTCTCCTCTCATTTCTTTCAGTGGGGATTCAGGATTAAAGAAAACAATGTGGTGTTGCGGCTGAAGAGAAGGCGGAGCTGTGTGTTAGAGATAGAGGACGAGAGGAAATGATTTTCCCACCCAGTGAAAAAGTTCAAGGTTTCAAAACGTCCCTCTCTCTGCATGGGGATGAGACCAAGACCCTTCAAAAAGTTTTGTGACAAACAAGAGACAGAGCGCTCCCCCTTCCCCAAAGAGCTATTAGGTCAAACCAATCGGATGCCAGAAACTCAGGTTCAAATCCCTCTTCTGCCTGATTTGCAGACGAGCTCTGAAGCTGAGTGTCCTACATCCCAGCGCAGTGCCCCAGCTACCTGTCTGCTGGGAATTCTGGGGTGGGGTTCACACGGTCTCTCTTGGTGGGGATGTTCCAGTGTGTGTAAATAATTAAATATTCTTTCGGCAAGAGCAAGAGCCACTAACTCTATCTCAGAGGTCAGGACGCTGACTTGAGATAGGGGAGACCCGCTCTAACTGATTTGGGACAGGACCCTGAACTCAAGTCTTCCATATCCCCGGTGAATGCCTTATTAACTGGGCTATTCTCACTCTCACTCTGGTTTTGACTAGAAACTCCATTCTGGTCCCGAGAGAGCTTCTTGATGCAAGTTTTGCTGCAACCAATCCTTTCCTGCAAAAAGTTTCGGTTTTGACAAATAGGTGTTTTTCATGGACCTCTAGGAATGAAATTTCCATTACAGTTTGAGTGCGGATATGCTCAAGTGGGGTAAAAAAAAAAATGACTTGCAAAGCTATAGTTTACAAAGGTGTAACACATCTAGGCTAAATTAACTCTGGAGTGGCACATCGAACACTGGTCCAGTCCAATGGAATGACACTGATGTAAAACTGACCGAGTGGAGTAGCCGTCCCAGAAACCCACACTACCAGAGAGAGAAGTATTACAAAAAAAGAAGGATGCATCGAACCAGAAACAGGTTAATTATTTGTCCAAGGTCAACGAGAGAGTCACTAACAGTACTAGCAATACAACCCAAGAGCCCTGCCTTCCAGTCTACTATGCTAACAAGCCATAGCACACCCTCTCCAGAATTTTAATACAGCGAGGTAACGGAGACTTGGGTGCTGGCTGGTGAGTCTTGCCCACATGCTCAGGGTTTAGCTGATCGCCATATTTGGGGTCGGGAAGGAATTTTCCTCCGGGGCGGATTGGCAGGGGCCACGGAGGTTTTTCGCCTTCCCCTGCAGCATGGGGCATGGGTCGCTTGCTGGTGGATTCCCTGCAGCTTGAGGTCTTCAAATCTCACTTTTGAGGATTTCAATAACTCAGTCATGGGTTCGGGGTTGTTATAAATGTGTATGGGTAGGGTTTTGTGGCCTGCCTTGTGCGGGAGGTCAGACTAGATGATCATATTGGTCCCTTCTGACCTATGAGTCTATGAGTCTATGAGTCTATGAGCTGAAAGCCTTGCAGTGCAATACTATGTTTTTAAGTTCTGTAATTAGCTGAGCATCTTTTCAAGATGTCTGCGAGGGGTGCCTCCCAACACATCAAGGTTATATATCTATTAGAAGTGGTTTTGTTCTTAATGCAAGATGGGTCTGTTAAGCTGTTAGTGTCTCTTCTAGTAAAGATAACTGAGTTGTTCAGATCACAGTATATTAAAGTTCACAATTAATTTAGATAACACTGGATGAGTTTCTTTGTTTTTTTTTTTAAAAAAAGAAAAATCTAGAGATTAGAGCTTAGAAATCTACCCACATTAGGGAGAGCTGTATTCTCCTTACCTGATGTAAAATCAAGTCTTCTTTTTTATATGATTCAATTATAGATTGATGGGAAGGCTCAGAAACATGGATTAATGATCTTTTCTGAAAAGAAAGCTATGCAGAATAATAGAGCTACCACAGGAAGAATTACTGCTCCCCACATCCTGATTAACGTTTAGTATGTTACATTCAAAGCAGTGTAATAAGGAATTTGTGGATTCCCAGCTACATTACGTGAGGATAAAAGAAACAGCATGATATAGTAAATTATCCTCCTTGAAACATGGCAGTGAGGGGGAAATGGAAATCTCCAGGTGCGCATGACGAATTTAAAGCAGACAGGTGAGATAAGATCATGAGTTTTGTATGTGGAAAAGGGAGATTGTTATGGGGCCCTGGAGCATTCTGAGCTGTCAGAATGAGTTTTACAAACCCAGGGCCAGATCTTCAGCTGGTGTCAGAGTCTTCACACTGGCATGAATGTCCGTATGCTGATTTACCCCATCTGGGTCTTTGACCCACAGTTCTTTTTCTAGGAGGAGGTAGTGAGTTAGTTCAGACAGGGCTCAAACTGGATTCTCAAAAACAGCCTCCTCACAGCCTATTTGTTCTTTGTGCAACTTTAAAATCATGGTGGAGGGAAAGTTTAACAGTTCTATCTGGCAGAACAAGAGCCTCTATTTTAGCATGGAGAAGACACAAGGCACAGCTTTGGGGGATCGGTCACAGTCACTACGATCTGACAGTTCAGTAAGGGGATTGTTCTGAAGAATAAGAGGTGACTTTTCACAAACCATCAAAAGGCTGAAAATTAGTTTCCTAAACTATTGGGTGAATATTTACATGTAATGGAGACATTCAATGATTCATTTTGCAAAGGATCACAAGAGAGGTCACTTTCTTCGGGCTTGATTTTGAATGTAGACACAAGTGTGGGGCACAGACCATGGGGTACAATGCACTACTCCTTGAGCAGGCATTGCGATTCAGAGACACCCTGCCAATTCACAGGGCCTCCCCTGCTTCCTCTTTATCCAGAGGGACTCCACTTTTCTGCTGGCGTATGCCATCCCCCTGCCACCTAGCGCACACATGCACGCACACAGGCTCTGCTACTCTGATGAGGAAGGGAGCTGAAACGAGTCTCCAGGCATTTCTCTGCATACCTGCTTTGGAGGGGATGTTAGCCGTTACTTTTATGCCCAGATGCATGGTCAGAATATCCCTCCAGAGGGTGAACTGAGGGGGAAGAGGAGTGTCTTAAAAACTAGATGATTTTTTTTTTCCCGAAAGAGAAAACAGAGTTTACAACTGAACAAATATTTCCAGGGACAGTGTCTGCTTTTCCCCAAAATGATTAGAAAACCAAACATATCTATGCTCTGGGGGAGCAGCAGGGATGCTGAATGCAGGGGAAACTGAAAGAGAACCACGCCCAGAGTTCAGACCATGTGCGAACAGGTGGACATTGCAAATGGGTTCAGGGCTGTGCAGAACCAGCAGGGAACCAGGGCAGAGGTGCCTCTTGCTGATTCTGGAAACATGCAAGTTCCTATGTGCCCCCAGCAAAGACTGGACTGGAAAAGGCCTCCCACAAAGCCTAACGTGGTCTGATCCCTCAGGGGCCCAAACATGAACTGCTATTGTTTTCCTTCAATGGCAAATGTTTAAGTTACAATACCCAGGCTATTTGCAACCTTCTGCTTTCTGTTTGGTGAAATTTCACTTCCCTTAGCCAACCGTCTGAGTTGTTACTGGGACCAGCCAGGGCTAGACCTTGTGGGGCCCGGCATCTGAAAAGCATTCAGCACTTGCCTCCGAGATATGGCATTCCTGGCGCCCTACTAGTACCACGGAGGTTTGGTGTACCACATGCTGAGAAGCTGGAACAATTCCACTAAATCACTGCAAGATGTCTTTATATCTGCACACCTGCATCCACATTAGGGATTGCCCTGGTATCACTATATCGGTAAAAAGTCACCCCCCTAACTGAAATAGTGATTGTCGTACAGTAGCTATGTGTACACCAGGGCTAGGTCTCTCTGTGCCTTAGTTCCCCAAGAGGAAAACAGCACTACCCTACTTCATAGGGGTGCTATGGGAATAAATACAATAAAGATTATGAGGCGCTCCT
This sequence comes from Mesoclemmys tuberculata, assembly GCA_007922155.1. Classification (NCBI taxonomy): domain Eukaryota; kingdom Metazoa; phylum Chordata; order Testudines; family Chelidae; genus Mesoclemmys; species Mesoclemmys tuberculata. The sequence continues at coordinate 7,905,209 of ML675648.1, read as the reverse complement.
ATGCTACAGCAACTGGGACCATGTAAGTACCAAAAATACATAATTTAGCCCTAAGATGAACATTTTTTGTAACGTACAATGCAACCAATGCTGCTCAATATGCATTAACAGCAGCAAAGCACGTTGTTTGAGAGGGTATTGTTTACCTCTTTGTTCAGGAAGAAAGAACTATCTAGGTCATTTATTACAGGGGAGAGGAGTATATGAGAATGCACACACACTATAGCTCAGGTGCCTCATAGGGAGGCTTGCTATGAAAATGAAGGGAATAAATAAGAGAAGAATAGCTTCCAAGGAGGTGAGATTTTTATGCCGTGCACCTGTAGGAGGATTATAGTGAGGGGAGAAGGCAGGGGGGAGGGGAACGAATTGGAATAAAAGCCAGTGTTCTAGGATCTCCAGTATGTAGACACCGGAATCTAATTCACACATCTTAGTTGCCTCTCCTTTCAGTTCAGAAGTGTGGAAAATGACATCCATAGCAGAGAGAATTTGGGGGTTTATTTTTCAAACCTGCCTCAAAGGGCACATGGACTCTGTCCTCAGATTGGAAATGGAAACTAGGAAAGAAAATAAGGAGCATATGACAGATTTTCACACTCAACATTTCAAGTCCAGCCTGCTGTACTTAGTAATTAAAGCGAAAATGGATTCCATTGGGGAAAAAAGAACTTCATCCTCTTTCTTTTCTTTCCAAAAAAGATTTTTTTTTCTGATATGAAGAAACCTTTACCACATGCTGTATGGAACAGACTTAAAAGGCAATGAGGTATTTAAACTTGCAATTAAGATAGACGTAGAAGGATTGGTTCAGTTAGCATTTTGAATGGGTGCAGTGTCCCCATTTAATACAACGTAGAATTCATAGGCGTGAACATTTTCTGGTGCTGGTGAACGTGGGGATAATTCCAGTGCCTTTCAAAAGTGCCCAAGGGAAGAGCTGTACAGCCAGGGTCACAATGTCACCAGTCAACTTCCTATTCCATTTCTGTCTGGGTTTACTATTTTTTCCTTTCTTGTTATAGCCTTTATCCCTTTAGGAAAAGGCTTTGCTGACTGCCACTGAATTTTTAAATTCTGTGTCACTCTTACACAGACACCTAAAGACCCTGAGTTTGGTTCCAATTAGCATCCAGATTCTTATCTTTTGGGAATGACTGGGCTGTAAATCTCACGAGAACAGTTTGTCCAGCAGGGTTTCCGGTACTTCCAGTCGTGACTGGAAATACCATGACGACAAGTGCTCTCAATTCCATTCCTAGTTCCCGACGACGGCGACAATGAGAACCCAAAAGAGTGGTTACGGCTTTGTTCTAGATAGCGGTAATTGTGTTTTGGTGGGTTGTGTGAAGAGGGAGGGAGGAAGATGAGTGGAGATAGGTATCGATTTTCAAAACCCATTCCTAATCATTGTAAGTCAGTGGGCTCATTTTGATAATTGAAAGATAAATGTTACTTAGCTCTTACACCATTCATAACATCTGTCCATTTCAAAGTGATTTACGTACTTTCCTGATTTTAAGCACTGAGGAACAGCAGCAATTTTCCCAAGGTCATCCAGCAAATCCAGGAACCAAACCCAGATCAGTCCATTGACCTGTCCTCTAGACCTCTCACCTGTCTCATAGCAACATATTAGTTTATTTTTGTGATGTAGTATATTTTATTAATGTTATCTACCATTAAATGAGGGTGTGGACTGACATTTCACCACTGGCAAAGGAAGCTTCTCCAAGTGAAGAATTGGGTTCTATGGAGTAGCAGAAGATATAGGGGACTCCACAACTGAACCAACATGAAGATCATATTATGCATTCACCTCTAGAAAGGGTGGCCCACTCCAGGTTGAGGCTGTGGTCCATTGGCCCAGGAATGTCAAGATGGAAAGAACACAGGGGAATCAGCTATAGCACTTTCCTTTTCTCTTTCCAATGCCTAAATATGTGTATTTGTTCTCTGCCCCTAATTCCATTAGCTGATTTGTGTGGATCTTCCCATCAAGGGAAGCTGCTGGACAAGTCCATACAAGGAAGGACAAGGGAGATTTTTAGAAGCCAAAGTTTCTGTGAAATGTTAACAACCAGGGGGAGACAGGAAACATTATCGATTTGCCTCCTTGTTTGAAAATTAAGGGTCTTTGGTTAAATCAAAGTTTCTTTCTCCCTCTAATAAGATGACAGCCTAGACCACTTGACTGACCGCTGAGACCCTGACTCCTTGCTATCTTTAGATTACTCAAGTGCTCAGAATTTAATCTCAAATGGCTGTTATTGGATTCTGCTAGAACTGGCTGTCTGATGGGCACAAGTAATAGAAACCAGCCCCAGTGGGCCAGTGCAAGCTCCCAGCTCCTGGGAGTTCCAAAAGCAGCCGCCATGCACAGTTACGCTGGATCTTTTACTCTAGCAGGATAATAAATCAATCAACCAACCACAAATTCTATCTTTTTCTCTGCATGAACAAGGAGAGCTAGAAGGCTGCATGTGTGCGATGTGGACATGGAAGAGAAGCTGATCATGCAAGGATAGGGAAAGACATGCCTGAATGTGTGTGTGCACATGAATAGGGAGGAGCCAGCTTCGAGCCTGAGGAATGCAGGGGGTAGTTATGAGCGAGTGTACTCACATGCATATATCCTAGGGACATTTACAATCCGAATCAACTATCCTCAATGCCTGTGCACTGCACACACACACACACATCCACCCACCACTGGACAAATCCAGTGCCCATTCCCTTCCCTAGGTATTTCTTTCCCCATGCCCGGACATCCTACACACAGACTGAATGATGATCAAGTTTCCCAGCAGTTGACTGGACTCAGATTTCCATTCAACGAGAAAGGAGGCCCTGATCAGTTAGTTCTTGACATTTTCAAATGCAGTTGAAAAAACAGCTTGCCAAAGCACAGGTGGTATTTATTCCTCTAACTTAGGGAACTGAGGGGGAAATTTGGATGTTGTTTATTCCTCCAGCTTTGGAAAGCATCTGTTTTAATTGTATTACTAGGCTTAGGAGCCCTCTTACCTCTCCACACCACCCCTTTTACGCACGCAGGTATCGATTACCAGCACCAGGAAGCAACTGCATGAAAAATGATCCCTTTAGATGTGTGTAAACTCATGGCAACACAGTGCAATTTTCCAAAGTACACATACATCTCGAATGGGTAAATGTTTCCCAGCTTCTATCGGAGGGTACATGTCATTTACACAACACTGTCAATCATTGTTCTCTCAGCCGGGGAAGCAGTGTAAACGCATGCTTAATGTCAGATTTACACACATTTCTATTTGTCGGTAAATGGGCACATTACATATGTTGTGTCAATTGATTTTTACCATCTGGATTTGCACCCATTTGCATAGGGGCTGTGCAACCAAGTGCAGTAGATATGTAGTGAGGCAGATCATTAGTTTACATCCACATTCAGGGGCAAAATCTGCCCCCTTCCACTGGCTTGAAAGATCTCCTGGTCACCCAGCTTCTCAGCTCTGCCATCTGATCCCTGGGTATGGGTCAGAGGCTCTGATGCAGTGCAGGCCTTCCTTGAGCGGCCCCTCGGCTCAGACATCGACAGTGCTCCAGCTAAAGCCATGGGGAAACTCTCCCTCCCAACCTCCTCCCACCCAAAACGTAGATTTGGTGAGTCCAAAGCCTTTCACGAATTCATGTGGGTTTTGCCAAATTCTCTGAACTGGAAACAAAATCCCCCAACGTCTAGTTTGGTTATCAATTTTTTTAAACAAAACGCTTTGATTTTTGGGGTCAAAATGACTTTTTGTTTCAATATTTCCCTTTGCTTTAATTTTCCAAATGCAAAAAACATTTAAAAATCCATTTCAGAGTCTAAAGCAAATGTTTCTTTCGAAAGGCATCATTGGACCTGAAACTTTTTTTTTTTTAAAAAACTTTCCAAGTTGCTGAAAATTCAGAAAATGAATCAATTTCTTTCTGTATTTTTCAGAATTGCCAATGAACTGAAAAATCCACTATTCATAGAGCTCTCGCAACAGCAGCAGCTGCCAGCTAGCTCCACAGCCGGTGAGGGGAGTGAAGGAGGAGGGGGATTCTCTTCCCACTATCTGTCTTCCCAGCACCGTGCCCGGCTGCTAAGTGAGTGCTGGCAAATTGGATCATTCCAGATTTCATGTTTCCCCCTGTGAAACAGAGAGTAAAAGAAGGTTGGATGAGTTGAGATAGAATCATAGAAGATTAGGGTTAGAAGGGATGTCAGGAGGTAAATCGTCCCAGCCAGGGCTTTGTTTATTCTAAGGACTTTTGAAGCCATTCAATTGTCATCCCTACACACAGAAAGATAGATTTATGGACAAACTGCCTCCCCGTCCCTGCAGATCTGCCTCACATAACCCTACTATGCCAGTTTTGAGGAGCAGGATGACACTACAGACATATTGTATGCTGTGAGGTTAGCATCTAGTCCCTCTGCCCCATGCCTGCTGGGTGAACTTGTACAATTCACTTCAGCTCCTTGTGCCTGAGTTTCCCCTCTGTAAGAGGGAGATGGTGATATTGACCACCCTTGTAAAGTGATTTGAGATCTATTGATAACAAGCTATATAAGAGCCAGGTGTTATTTCCTGCCGAGAGGATAAAGAACCTACTGCTGCTGGCAGCTAAGGGAGATTTCCTTTAGCTGACGTAAAAGGGGTTGGCATATGGGGAGAGGAAAATAAGTATTGTGTCTGGAAATGGTGCGTGCATGTGTTTGTGGAGGCAACGAGGGCATAGAACCTTCCTGTTCGACAGGAGAGTGGTAACCAGCCAGGACCCTGACAACAGGTAAGAAATCCAGACAATCTTGAAAGTACTCAAGTTGTCATACAGCCAGCCCAAAGTGGCTTGTGTCACCATGCCACATGGCACATGAGCAGCACACAGCATGCTGACATTCGGCAACAGGTCAGGTCAGGCAACAGGCTGCAGGTCAGGCAACAGTGCCCGAATTAGACCCGGGTAGTGGTCTTATGGCCATTGATTTACGTGCTAACCATGATGCTCAGCAACCCTTGCCTGTAAACAGTTATTTTTTACTTGTATTGTGGTAGCACCTAGAAGCCCCCGTCATGGATCAGGAACCGATTGTATCAGGCGCTGTACAACACACAGAACAAAGAGGCGGGCCCTGCCTTGAAGAGCTTACGATCCAAAGAAGTGCTTGCCAGCCATCCGGACGAACGATGCTTCTGCAGCTGGCTGAAGCTTTGTCTGCATGAAGGTGCCCGTTTCATCCCAAGGAGAAATGCCAAAAAACCAGATGTGTGCTGGACTCCATTTGGTTGGGGCTTTTCATGTCCCAGCTCCAGCCATTGGTTATTTTAAAGCCACAGAGGCAGCTGCCCTCCAGGAAACAATTACAAGATGCTCTGTAACATTTTGCAGCTGTTCCTTTTAATGCTTCTTATTGCGTTGGCGGCTGCTGCCTTCCCTTCATTAACATGCACAACAGCATCTCCAATGGCTGGAGTTAAGGGAGATGATCCTTTCGGTGGCGGCGTTTCACTTCCTCGCTGAGCAGAGGCTTCTCCATGTAATTAACTTCTTCATCTCATGTCTTTGCCGTGCTCTGCTAGGAATAAGTCTGGTGCAATGACCTCTCTGAGCAAAGCCCTGGGTTTCACAGGAGCCAACGTTCCAGAGTACCAAGGCCACACCATAAAGGCTGAACGCAGCTGTGGAAGGACGCAGAGCCATTCCGAACAGATGTGGACAGTTTAATATAAATGGGTGTCCAATCCAACATTAATTTGTCACATCCCGGGCTGAATACGTCTGATAAACAGCAAAATAGCCAAGGAGCCAAAGGGGAAAAGCTCCAGTACATGTCTTTTTGTTGCACACACACACTCCCTCTGCTAGTGTTCTGTTACCTAGTGCTTACCTCCCTGTACAAAAGCACCTTCAGACAGATGCTCTTGTCCAAATCCCCATCTAAATTTTCCTCCCTACTACATTTTAAAATGTCGTTCTTTCTCCTCCCTCTGGTCATTTTAAAACATGGATTTAACTTCTTGCCATAAATTACACGACTATGAGAGAGAAATATTCTTTCCACTCACCAGCAAAAGGTCTCCCCCTTGACAAAACACTTTAGACTGGAACTGGAAAATGAATGAAATCTTCCAGTGAACAAAGTTCCCGTGAAAAAGTCCTATGGATTCTCAAAGAAAATTATCAATTTCCTATGTGTCTTCTGAACCATCTTACTGAATTTATTGGTGATTTGTATTTTGCTATTGAATGCCTTGAGAAATGAGGACATTCTTTATTAAATTCTATAGGATTTTTGAATAGTTTCTATAGAACCCTATTATACTGCTTCACAGCCATATAAGCTTAATCCCTGTCGAGGTTCTCAAGGACTTTTCCATAAGGGACAAATGAGTGCTGACATCTGTTAGCAGTGAAATGTGTAATGCTCAGAAAAGACAGATCTTACTCATCACTAATGTACTCAGAATGGTTGAAAGATGTCTTGAACATGTAGCTTAATGGGAAAAATACATTAAATTGGTGTCACATGCTTACATTAGTGCAGTTGTGCTGCAACATGTCTTTCATACACAATGTCGTTAATACAACCAAGGTTTTATAGACTGCATTTGTAACCATCATCATCCCATGCTGGGCCTTTCTTGTACCAGAAAGGAAAAACTAAGAGTGATCTAAATGGGGAGGGGAGGAAAAAAGAAAGACGTTTAGAGCACAGAGCGAGAGAGTGTCTGTTTGCATTCCTTTGTTCTGACGTTGGTAATGATGACTGTTGTATTGATTTAAAGTGTCTTGTTTGTTGCATTGTAATTTGGGGAACAGAGCAGGGGTTGCACTTTTCTTTAAAGCACACTGCTGGGGAAAACCACCAGCCTTCCTGCCCTAGAGACCTCAGTGCACATCCACAGAACAGGCAGAGACAGAGCAAGATTCCCCATGGCATGCTGGCCTACTGATGTGCTTTGACCTGGCCTGGACAGACCCCAGTAGAAGAATTCAGTCTCCGTGATCCATTCGGTTCTTGACTTCAGCGCTCAGAAAGCACCAATTAGTGTCAAATGTTGACGGTATTTTGTTGCAACACAGACACCTGTGCTTCAAGAACTGGCACGTCCACAACCCAATTCAGAAAGGCAGCCAGCTGCCTTAGGCAATGGCTTTTTAAAGCAGGATCTATTGTATTATAGCAACAGGAGGAACAAGACAGCGCACATTTTCCCCTCCTTGCATTTTCTTTCCAAAAAGAACATGTCGTAGCTGAGCATAATGTGGAATTAACATTTTATCACCTGCCAAACATGTGGGTCTATATATCTATCTATCTAAAGAGGGATAAAGGACAAAATTTTTGCCAGTTAATGCACTGAGGGCATCTGAAGTGAGCGCACAGCATGTACAGGGAACCTGGAAATTGCTACACTGATACTTCGCAGAGTTCTACATAAACAGAGGACCAAAAGGAACAGATGCAAAAGGTAGACTGGAGGAGGAGGTCAGACAGGCCATCTGTGCAAGGCTGAATGAAGAAGTCAACCTAGTGAACTTTCCTTACAGGTCAAGTCCACTGCAGCATCCCTGAGCGGGGACATCACTCAAGTACTCTTTTGTGTTCTTAGTACCAAAATTAGCATCACTAAAGCCACCAGATCATTAAAGATACATTCCAAATTAGACCCAGTTTGGGGCCTAATAAAGATGCACCATGTTCCTTGTAAGGCAGATTACAGAATATGCTACTGCGCATGAGGAGAAAGCCTCATTGCCTCCTCAGTCCTAAGTATCTTATGATTGAAAAGTGAGAGAAATGAGGGTGGTTGGTAGTTCTAATACCTAAAAGGAAGCAACATGATCCAAACAGAGGGCTGTGGGTTTACACACACGCAGAGCTCACAGGGAGAAGCAGAAAGGCATTTATGGCGGGTGAGGAGGGAAATCCAGCCAGACAGTAGGCCTGGGTTCTTAAAACTGATTTCAATGGACTCTCTGAATGAGCATTTAAATATATGCATTATATACACGCACGCACACACGGGATGGAGGGAAAGATGTGGCAGCTGTCTGTAATATTTTCATGACTATCATATGTGACAAACCAGGTCCAAACATCACAAGGGGAGAATAGGAGTTCTGAACCCCAGAGAATCAGCAGTTGAATCAACTGGCTGTATATTTATTGTGTCTAAAAATAGGTCCAGTAAAGTCTTATGAAAGCGGGTAATGTTCTGAACCTGATGGTCATTAGGAGGTTTGTATACATGTTAAGGTTACAAAAGTGTGTGCGTGTGCGTGTGCGTGTGGTGCCACTACATCTCACCGCAGGGCGGTGATTAGCAATCGGGCAGTGAGAGGCACCTCCCAAGGTGGTTGTTTACACAAAACCAGCCCTCAAGTACCCAACCATTATCCAGCCAGGAGTGGACAATGGTGGACCATTTCCCAAAATTAATGGGAAAATGCTGAAACGACTTGAAACTGAAAAGCGAAACCCTCGTCTTAGAAAACTAAAAAAGGAGGGATTTCTCCCCACTATGAATAACTAGGAGTCACCATGATGAGAGGGAAAAAAACATTTTAAAAACAATCTTGGAGGTTTTTTTTTTTGTTTTTCCCCCCCAGAAACAGGCCATAATTTAAGTGGGTGCGCTCTGTGATACACTGTATCTCCTCTGGGACGGAGGGCACACTGGGGAACTGTTCAGAGGCCGTATGTAATTTGTATCAGCAAAGGGATTTTAACTAATACCGAAGTGTAAAGACTGAGGTAATGTCTTCATGTTTATTTTCTGTGTAACTTGCTAGCATTTGCTTTTCCTCACGAGCCCATCTTTGATGCTATGATGGTTCTATTAAATAAACGTTTTGTTTGCTTTTACCCTAAGCAGGTCTCTGCTGTGCAAAGTGTCCGGAGTGTGCACGCCAAAGCGAACTGATAACTTGGGGAGCAGGGTTCACTCCTTCAGGGGTGACAACAGGGGGCCTGGAACAAGTTTTATAGTGTGAGTGCTGAGAACCATGGAATCAAACTGTAAACCCTGTATATAATAGAAACCACTTCAAGCCAAGAGGTGCTGCAATGCCGCCCCGCAGCCCTAGATCTGGCACCTATGGGTGATGAACCGGAACGGAAAAAATCAGAGTTCCTGGCAGTTAAGAACCAGGATAGACAGATTTGGAGACTGGGGAGTGGACGGGTGGTTGGTGTCACACTGCAAGGAGTAACTAGGTTGCTTGTAGGAAGGTTGGTGGTGTCAGGACTCTAAGCCATGGCAGCCTGGAATTAAAGCACCCTAGGTTAAAGGGCAGGTGGTGATGGAACCCCTTGCTGGTCTTGGTGATCCCCCAAATGTCAACCCTCTGATGGTTAGTGTGTTGCTTGCTAAATGACAACTAGGGTTAAATCAGTCTTAGGAGGCTTGTTTTACCTCTACCATGCACCTCTGAGAAACAGGCTAGCTGGTAACGGGAGGTAGGGGAAAGGATTGAAGTGGGGAAAATGAAACAAAGAGCTTTGGAAGTTATGAACTTCAGGTTGAAGCTCAGGGAGACACAGACGAAGGTAGTGACTGCGGGGGAGCAGGTTGACCTGCTATGTCCTTATTGATGTAAGTATATGATATGTAGTCACGAAGAAGTTGTTCTGCGTCACCTGCTGGCCATAGCTCCTGAAGGAAATCTGTGCAGGTCGCTTTACACAGTCAGGTTTGCTGAGTGATCATGGCTGGCTCACGAGCGTGCTGTACCCTGCAGAGTCAGTCTAACAGCAGGATTCCAGAGAAATGAGGACCCAGGGACTGTCACTTGAAAGGGGGCAAAGAGAGGCAGAGAGAGAGGTCCAAGGTACAGCTAGTCCTGAATCATAACAGGCGGGATCATCAAAACTATTCAGCACGGGCCTAACTCTGCTCATGTTGAAACCACTGGTAAAAGCCCCACTGACTTCAACAGGTCAGAGAGGCAGGAGGACAGTGCTAAGCAATTATCTACATCCCACCTCATGCTGCTGCAATCCAAACAACGGATCACAAAATCTGCCCACAAGGAGGCCTGCAACTGTGTTCAAATAGCAGAGCTGCTGTACGAGCTACACAGCAGGGATGTAGAGGCACCAGACAAGGAGGTTGCATGGGGTTGTGTTGCAGTGAAGGATGGACGACCATTCGCAGGAACCTATTGCCATGCTGGATCACAGCCACAGTCCATCCACTCTAGTCTCCAACACTGCCCCAGGCCAGATGCTTTAGAGGAAGAGGTAAGAACCTTCCATGGGCAGATATGGGTAATCTGCCTCCTGAATGCTTTCTACTTAGAAAAGGAAAGAAATGCTCCACACCGACAGATGGAGACTATCTAAGGGGACATACATTCTGAAGGTTAATAAAATGCACAATTTGTTTGTTTGTTTTAAAGATATGCTCATTCCCTCACCCAGCAGAAAGCTAGACTTAGCTACTAACTTCCTTCTGGCTGCCTGTGGAGCTGCACTGAGTGTCTCTATGAAGAGCTGTGCGCCAGGCGGATGGTGGCTAACACTGAAATTTGCTCACCTGAATGGTTGACATCCTCCCTTGCTACCCAGCCCACCTGCCAACGGATGTACCATTACACACAACAGAATCACTAACACAGCAGGGTATGGTTGGATGGATGGAGAGATCTAGTGGTGTGTTAATAACAGGCCTGAAGAAAGAACACCAAAAAAAACCATACCTGATAGTTGCCAGGAGGAAAATTGCCTCCAGAAACGCAAACATTTTACACTCTTCCACACCACGGTATAGCCATCCAGTTACCACAATGGCAGAGGTGTTTGAAATTATATAAAATATGCATAGACATGCAGAGAGATGCATAGCTAATGAATAGCTAGAGGCACAGGGGCAATGTGGCCTATGGATGGAACACAGGACTGGGAC
>ML675648.1:7818285-7889973 GCA_007922155.1 Mesoclemmys tuberculata | reverse complement strand
TGTGTGTGTGTGTGTGTGTGTGTGTGTGTGTGTGTGTGTGTGTGTGTGTGTGTGTGTGTGTGTGTGTGTGTGTGTGTGTGTGTGTGTTTGAAATATTTCAAGCAGCTCGTCAGCAGCACTTGCACAATGTCTAAGAGCACTATCTCCTGAGGCCAGGGTAACAGCCAAAGATCCCCCGTGGTCAAGTACACCCGCACCTCCACTCTACTGGCTGCCCATATCACAAGGACACCAAAGTGTCCCAAATCCATCTGCAAAGACCAGAAGATTGCAACCCATCCTGACAGACACAGAGCTAGCCGTGAGGATTCACACACTCACTGCAACTCATTCTCATATCTAGGGTTGAAGCCAGGCACGCTGAAAAAGCTCCCGAGGGTACACAACGCAGCAGCTCTTCGGCTCACCAACGAAGATGGATGTGAACATGTCACCCTGCTGCTAAGCCCTCCGCACTGGCGCACCCCCATCTCATTCCTCCATCTTGATGTTCAAAGACCTGCATGACAGTGCCCTTAGCTCCCTGCGAGATCGCTTCTCCTTCCACAGCCTGGCAGCTATGTTGCACTGACATAATGAAACTGTTAACCAGTCAGGAGAGTCTCATGAGGGCTGGAGACAGAACTTTCATGGGAGCTAGACCCAGACCATGGAATTCAGTCCTGCAGGAGATAAGAATGTCCATGGCCTTGTCATGTTTAGAAATAGATGAAGAACTCAATACTCTGATTTAGTTGTCTTTCAGCAAGTCCTTTTCACACCCCACACCCATGCACAGAAACATAAATTTAAAAAACCCTCATAATTAAGGTTTTTCTCCTGTAGGCTGGCAAAGAAGGAAACGAAGATAGAGATTGCTATTGTTATTTGTTTTTACATACTGTACTTGGGAAGTGCTCAAATACCATAGTGATGGGAGTCATATAAATGCTAGACAGAGAGCAGCTGAAATGCAGGTAAATACATCCAAGGACAGCTTCAGTAAAGCCAAACAATTGCAGGACAGATTCTGATCTCAGTGATAATGAAGTCAGTGGAGTTATTCTGGATTTATGCTGGTTAAACTGAGCGCAGATCTAGCCTTGCACGTTTACTGAAAAACAGAAAGTAGATAATGGCAGGGATCTATCCGCAAAGCGAGCAAGATGGGAAAGATCCAATGCATACCAATGTCTTTCCTCTCCCAGATGTTTGCGTTACTGCTCAGAATTGGTCATTTACCTCTGAATTTCTATCTGGAGTTCAGTCTGAGCACTTATAAGAGGTGAGCTGGGAGCACCTCAGCTTGAGCAGTTTGCAAAAACATTATGCAGTGGAAGTGTTGAAGCTGGTTTTTGGGCCAGCTGCGTCAGCCACTTGTTTTGTGTGTGTCACCAGATCAACCAAACAAAGAGCATGTTTTAGGCAACAAACATAGAAACCTGTCTGGAATTAGGGGTGGGGAATGCCTGCAGCAAAAGTGACTGGAAAACTGCTAAACAATGAGAATATTTGCGGAAAAAATGGCTGAAAACCTTGTGAAAGCCAGTTTTATTGATGCAAACACCATGCTTTGGAAACCCTGAGGGCTGTGAATACAAGTGAAATCTAGCATCATTTTAGAAGCAGCACAACGGAGAAGCTTTTCAGAGCTCTACTCTTAACTCCTGTCTCTTGGGAATCTGCAGGACAGACTTTAGACCCCTAAGAATTTATCATATTCAGTTACTAAAAAACCCTGTTATGTCTGTGCAAAAGCAAAGGGCTTTGAGAAAGAGCCCCATGTACCTAAGCATCTATCTAAGCTGCTTCCAGACATTGAACTTCCAAGGTTCTTATTTCCAGGGGACCTGAACCCTTCACTTTCTCAAAATGCAATGTTCAACCCAAACCATAAAGACAGACAGCACTGCCAAACTCACGGCAACTCAACTTTTCAGAGCAGATAACTGTAAATGAAGCCAGTACACCTTCACACTTGCTCATCTGCGATATCAGCCAATTTCAACAACATTAGAAAGAAAAGAAAACAGCTTGATCCGGACAGAAAAAAAATATGTGTTTACCTACCAAGGAATCTCCAACCAGGCGAGGATGTTTTACATCCCTAACTCTGGACCTTCATGAAGTTCAACAAGAAGCAAATGGCACTTACCTGTTAAAAGAAAAATAAAGAGAATGAGATGAAAATGAAAGTTAAAGTTCACCAAGTTTTATTACACCAGGATGGAGCATTTTTAAAGCAATGGAATCTTTAATTCACTTCTAGATTGGAGGAAGCTCAAAGAGAAACCTGAGTTTTAAATATGCCTTGGTAAAGGTCACTGTGAATGGCACATTGTCGCAAAGGCCATCCTGCATGCTGTTTGTTTTCTTATTTATTCCTCACAAGCTCATTTAGATGGCTTTTTTCTGCCACTGCCAGCTCAGCTTGGAGTGAAGGTCTCCCTTTTCAGAGGCAGCTCTTGTTACAGTTACACATGCCTCTGTCACCCTGAGATTAGAAAACTGTAATGTGACTTCCTGCTTATTATTAAGCACAATTTCATCTGGAACCAGTGTTCCGTATTCTGTACTTGGCTCCCAGGTGGAATTTAAGATGCTGGTCTTGATCTGTGAAGCCCTAACAAGGGTTATCAACTGTTAGTTATCAACTGAGAGACCATGTCTTGTCATGTCCCACTATAACCCACTGGTCAGCGTGTGTTACAGGTTCTCCTCTGAGCCCAAGTCACAGAGCTGTGAATTTGTTACAGCCCCAGCTAGACAATCTTAGTTCTTTATCTCAAGTTGCAGCAGCTTATACTTTTAACTCGGGAGCTCCCAGTTCAATCTCCCGTGTGTTTAGCCAAATTGACAACAATTACGTTACCCCTACAGTTGTGACTAGTGGAGACATTCAAGCTACTAGTCCTGCTTCTGGTCCTTTGATCTGAGAGAGATGGGAGCTAGTAGCAGGGCACGCTCCATAAGAGAGAGAAAATACCATCTCCAGTCCCCAGCAGGGCCCATACTCTATGACCTTCCGTGCAAGCTTAAAGCCAATCCATTTTTGCAGACATTTGTGAATGAGGTAAGGTCATGGCTGAACTGATCTGATCGTTGCTTTGTAGGATGTTGTAACAATACAGAGATGGGATGATGGGGCGTGTTGTCTAATGCATGAGTGTGTATATTCTAAATTACATAAAGGGTGCCTTGGGCTATGGACAGATGTTGTTAAATATATAATGGAATAAATAATTGAAAGATAGCAAAGGGAGAATGGGGAGGCTGCAATGGGAGAACGGATGGTGGAATTCTGTGCCAAGGTGTTTAAAAAAAAAACCAACATAGAGCTGCCTAAATCTCTTCTGAGACTCCACAGCTACGTGTTTCAGATGCTGAAAAGATTGAACTAATAAAAAAGAAATGAGAGAACTGTCATTGCAGATTACATGGTATTTATTGCAAAATCTGCTCATTATAGAAATTTGCAAGACAAATGGGTTTTTAGCAGGAAATGGCAGCTTTCCCCTCACTGAATAAGAAGGAGCAAAAACTTGTAGGAAGCTCAATCTCTCCCTCCCTGTTCAGAGTCTGTGGGCTCCAAGTCTTATCAAACACCCGGGAAATACTTGTTAAGCTAATAAATAAATAAGGAAAGCCCTACCAGCTTCTTCATAATCCTATGAGAAACCATGATTAAGAAATATTTGAAGCAAGAAAAGCTCATTTGGCCTAGAGAGCTTCTAGAGTGTGAGAGAATCTATTGTCCCTCAATGGGATGCAACCATTACTGGTTGAAACTGTTGCTAACTGTCTGGATTCGTTCTTCCTTCCAGGGAAAACTCTTCAAGAAGAAGAGCATTTGCTGGTCTGGTTTTAATCCCCCTGCCTTGATAAATGATTAATTCTTGGCCCTGCCTCAGTATCTGCACAGAAACTAAGGTATTTTGTGTTCCGCCATATCCAAGTGCTTTTAATGACATTTTAGCTTTTTTCATCAGTTAATTCCAAGAGTCTAACTCCCTCCGTCACCCCATCACTTTCCCTAACATCTCGTGTGCATGTTCAGATAGTTCTGACTGATAATATACAAAGCCATAATGTGTGGTTTTAAAAGAGTTTCTCTGCCGTAGAGTCTCAAGGAGGAAGAGGAAGGGGAGGAGGAATACACCTTGAAACAGTATAGAGTAGGAGCTGTCAAGCTGAAAAAAAGCTTCTGCAAGATTTTGAGTGCCATAACTGTATTATTTAGATGGGAATGAGGATTTGCAGACACACATCAACAGGGGGAAAAAAGGAGACACCTGTCTTATTTGCAGTTCTCTTTTGTAGGAAAGCAATTACTGCCCTACTCAGTTTATGACCCAGAATGCACCCTCGTCTACTTGGAAATGCTTCTTATTCACAGCACAGCACTTTCAGATACAGCCGGGGTAAATAAATGGGAGATTGCTCCTACCTAGGTTGTGGCACAACTATTAATTGTGACTCCCCAGGAAACTTAATTATGCAAAACAGAGTGGTGACACTGAAGCCACTAATGAGATGTTTGATTCAAGAATAATTTGTTGTTTGGAGCCGCTGAATTGTTTTGCCTGTCCCTTCCACGGTGCTGCACTAATTCTTAATCCCAGCTTTTTAATGGGGTGCCATAAGAGCTCAAGACCTCACAGCAACAACGATAACAGGAGAACTCACAACTGTGATCCCATTTAATGGGTGCACACCTAACTTCTGCTGCTTGGGTGTCTTTCACTTCAACACGTAAGAGCTAGAGTCACTCGCCCAAGAGAAGTGGTGGAAAGCCCAGTGCTTGGGAGATGTAAATCTAGGCTGGGCAAAACACAAAGCATTGTGCTGGGTCTTTAGTGCTAGGCCCAGCCATGTTGGAAGAGATGTGGGTGAGTACGCCACCTCTTCCATGTCCCAGAGACACTTGCTCTTCCTAGAGCTCACAGCGGAGATACTACTTAGGGTGCTGGTGGGAGCACAATGAAAAATGTTTCTTTCACCTTTTTTGAGGCTTCCTTCATGCTGGCTGCAACCTGTCTGCCAGCGTGCGAGGTGGAGGGGACTGTCCCTCTTTTCTGGGGAGTGTAGCAGTGCTGATCGTGCTAACAAGCCCCCAATCCAATGCTCAGATAGCACAAGGGCTAGGATTGTGGATACCTCATGCAAAAATGCACAGGGCATGGCGGAAAGGGCCCTTTCCACCTTCTCCCTCCCTTGCACGCTGCAAGCAGGCCAGCCATGATCTACATACAAAACTGAATAACCCTGCCCGGACATGGAGATAGACACTAAAAGAGCTATTTTCCATCTCTGACTTGTCTGCGTCCATGAACTCATGCACCGTCTCAGCTAGGGAATGGCCAATGTGTGTGGAATTCTGGGTCACAGTGGGTGAGCAGCTGAAACATTTTTTATTCTCCAGTGAATGAGGACTCAAAGTTAAATAATGCAAAGATGTTCAGATTGGGGGATCTGGTGGACTGAGTTATGGAGTCTTTTACCTAGAAATTGCTGGTTCAGAAAAGAGCTACAAGAAGTAGCTGAAGTCTGGAAAACATGCCTGACCGTGAGAGACTTAAGCAGCCCCATATATTTAGTTTATCCAAGATAAAGTGGAGAGGTGATTTAGTATAAGTACCACAGGAGAGATTTTGGACAGCAAAGGTCTCTTTAAGGTGGAATGAGATCCAATGGCTGGAAACTGAAGCTAGATAAATTCTGGTAAGAGATAAGTGAGGTTAATTCACCACTGGAACATCTTATCCGGGGACATGGTGGATTCTCCATCACTTGAAAGGCTTTAAATCAAGACTGGATGACTCTTTCTAAAAAAATATAGTCTAGTTCAGTCACAAGATACAGGCCTAGTGCAGGAATCACTAAGGGAGGTTCTCTGGCCTGTGTTATGCAGGAAGTCAAATTAAAAGATCATAATTGTCCCTTACGGCCTTAAAAATCGATGGTTCAAACCCAACCCAAATCAGTGGCAAGTGTAAGTTTATACCAGGCTCCTTGACGGCCATCGTGCAATGACCTGTGTTCTCAGTCCACTTTGTAGTTGGACTGGTGTCTACATCACACAAAACCATCACCACAACTGGCCCCCAGGACTACAATCTCAGCCTACGTATACATTTAAACCTTTCCAATGGCAGAACTGCAATGCAGCTAGAAGCGCTTCAGTGTAGACACTTACTACAGTGACGGGAAGAATTCTCCCTTCGCTGTAGGTAATGCACTTCCCTGACAGGTGGTAGCTACGGCAGTAGAATAATTCTTCCACCAACCTAGCACTGTCTAGAGTAGGGTTTAGGTCCTAGAGCCTGGGCTGTAACCTAAGCCTGAACATCTACATCACAGTTAATTAGCCCAAGCCCCATTCAGCTGGCATGGGCCAGCCATGGGTTTTTAATTGCAGTGTAGACATAGCCAAAGGAACACAGTGGAGACACCGGATCCGAATTACCTTTTTCTTATTCCTTAACAGTGGCCCCTCTCCTGGGCACAATTCAAGGGTGCATCTGGGGAGTCCTGCTTTGCTACTGCCTGGGCCATACCGTTGCTTTGTAGCTAAACAGAAGACTCTGCTTTGCCGGGCTGCCAGTTTGGCACCATTCAAATCACTCCACTCACAGGATTCTTTTGAGGTGGGGTGTTAATTAACAGCCAACTCCCTTTCTTCTCGACTTTGAATTTATTTCTTCCTATGCTACACCTTTCTCCTCTGTAGAGGGAAAAGTAAGAAGAAGGAATTTTAAAAAATCTCATTCATATGAAGGGGGAAATATTCAATTAGAAATCAGGGATCAGAGTTTGGATCTGGACTTCTCAAAGTTTTGAAATGTTCACAACTGGGGATTCAAAACAAGGCAGAAAGAGAGGGATCCACTGCCAAGTTTGGAGTTAGATCTAGACTTCACTTCAGGGACAGTTTAGGCCTGGGGCTTTTGCTTCAAATCCAACTTTGATATTAACACTTTTCAGCAGATTCCAAAATCCCTGTTGCAGTAGTAAAATCCAGAGTTTGTAGCAAGAGTCAGACCAATATAGCTAGAAGCATCTGTGCCTCTTGTCTGTAGAATTCACTAGCAGAAACAACATCAGTTTGTTAGCTCACTGGGAGTTGCCTTAAAAACCAAGCGACCTTTTGGTACATGCATGTAAATGGACTACACTCGCTCCAAAGAGACGCTGGGGGAAAAAAATCAATGTATATTTTGTCTCTTTTTTTTGTGGGGGTTATTTTGGTTTGGATATTAGTTTATGGATTTGGGTTCTGGTAAATAACTCTTAAAAGTTTCCTCAACAGCTAAATCTATGTTTAATAATATTTTGCACTTTACACTATCACCTCCCATCTGAAGATCTCAAAGCACATTGCATGCCCTAATTCATTAAACCCCATCACTTCTGAATGCGCTGCATAACATAGCCGTTTGTCAGATTCACTCAATGTCCCAGTTGGGGAGTTCACCCAGAGAACTAGTAATGCAACAACAGGGATACAGAAAACATCAAGGGACTATAGCATTTGATTTCATCTGGAGACAGGAAAAGCCACAGAATTCACATCTGCGTTTCAACATGATACAGTTTGGGTGCATTCAGGCACAGCAGCTAAATGCACTCTGAAGATATGGGCTGTCTGCCTAATTCTGATCCCTTATTATTTATTATTTGTATTGCAGTAAAGCATAATATTCAAAATCATGGATCAGGCCTGTTGCACTAGGTGCTGCACAAACACAATACAAAAAAGAGATTCCTTGCACCAATGAGTTTACAATTTAAGTAAGAGCCAGACTCAGATTTTTAACTCCCTCCGCCTTTTTTGCTGTTTCCTCTGCAATGTTTGTGCATCTTCGGTTCTGGTTTTCGTTTGGGGCTCAACTGAAATATCATCTGCCTACAAGTGGCACTAAAGAAACCAGGAATTATAGTGTATAAGAGGCTAAAGATGCAGGAAGAAAGAAACTGACTTCATATAGAACCCTGTAGAACACTGACCAATAAGTCGCATGGTAGATTAGAGCTACAAGCTACCCAAAGCCATCAGAAAGATATAACGGGAACCGGGAGCACACACTGCCCTAGACACTGATGGCAGCCAAGATAAAGAGCAACTTATGATCTAATATGTTGAATTCTGCCGACAGGTCTAATAAGATCAGGACAGATGACAAGCCACTCACTTGTGCCTCAGCAAGGTCATTACAGTGCGTTAATAAAGGAGTCTTATTATGAACAGATCACTCAAAGAAACTGCATTTCCCATTTTCACCATTCAGCAACAGAGGAAGAGACAGCCATGCTGCAAAAAGGCTGGTTCTTTTTGCTCCTCACTGCAGCTGTTCAGAAGCTAATCAGGATTTGGCTACGGGCTCAGCCAAGCACATTAGAGGGGTGCCACCTGGAGTATGCTCAAACTGCCCCGTGCAAACTTTGCTGGAATGAACTCAAACACCCAGTTCACATCAATGCCAGGACTATGCGGACACGAACTTTTAGTTCATGCCAGCAGGGTCAATACGGGGCTGTTAGAGTGCTGTATAACTCTAATGTGCTTTACTGCATCGTGTAGGCAAGTTCTAAGGAAAGCTCTGCAGGGAATGAGACAGATCCAAAAGAAAGCCTCACACCCAAACCTCCCTGAACTTTAGGAGGACCCTAAATCTCAATCTGAATGTTGTGGTGCCATGCTCTTTCTAGGCAAAACCCACCTCGGGCTCTCTGAGGGTACGTACACACAGATGGCGGCAAATGCGCCGCTGTCAGATCAATCTATCCAGCACGACTGAGTGGCAGTGAAGAGCTGCTCAGTTGATCCGGAAGTCGATTCAATTAAACCACCTCCTCAAAAGGCGTAGTGGTGCGCCGCCGGGTATGCATTTCCCATTGGCGCAGCGTGGTGGAAACGGCGCACGGCAGAGGATTTAGTAAGTCGACGTTACACAAACTACTCTACGTGGCTTGCGGAACTCCCATCGACTGCCACCGAATTTCCTGGTAAGCGTGTACTAAGCCTGACTACAGGAACCTGGCATGTGTCTTTATTATTTCCCTTTCAACCCAGGAGGACTTGACCTTGCAGTCCCTATGGAGAAAGCGCTCCCGCTGAAGTCAATGGGCATTTTGGCTGGATTAAGAGGGCAGGATCAGGCCCCTGCTAGATGGGAAGGTCCCAGAGCTCAGGTGGAAGAGCGAGCCCAAACATCTTCATTGCAGTTAGTCAGCCCCTTAGCCGGAGCACCACAAGGCTGAGTCAGCCGCCGCTGTCTTAACTCCGGTGTAGACATACCCGTAGTATCTCAAACATGCTCTCCACTAGAGCTGGAATATCATGGTTGATTTATATGGGATACCACTGCTTACCGGGAAGTGATCTGATTCTGCTTTTTTCCACAGGGTTTGCTGATATCTCATCTCATCCTATGTGAGCACTTCATGCTAAGCATTGGGTCAAGGATTGTAGGGGCTTTTCACTGCCCTCCAATATCTTTTTTCTTTTATTACTTATTTGTACTACAGTAGCACTCGCTGTCCCCATTCGGGCATCTGGCCTCCATTGCACTAGGTGCTGTATGGAGAGTATGAGATGGTGCTGGCCCCCCAACAATGAACCTCCCCCAAATGTGGGGAAATCCAAAATTTACAATCTCCAGTATGGGCCAGACCAGAATCCCGCACCCAAAACTCCAGCTCTGTCCCTTGCTCTTGGGGCAGGAAGTAAACGGACACCCAGTGCCCCTTCCCTCTATGCACCCATAGCCAAAGTCTATGCGGCTCATGCAGGGCTCTAGGAGGGTTTCTTACTCTCCCGAGCAAGTGTTAAGTCCTAGGAACAATCAAGCACACAGCAAGCAATCCTAGAAACTCGCCTATCCAAAACTATCCTAAAGTCCATCTAAGCATCCATGCCACAGTGAAACACGCTGCTCCCTAGGTCTCGTTTTCCAAGGATGATTTATTTTGAAACCTGCCTATGAAGAATGGTCAGGGGGAGGGGGCGAGATACAATACGATACCGCAGAACTTGGCCATAAATATATACAAAATAAAAGCACTCTTTTACAGTTTTGCCTTCGGCAGTCGGGTTTTTTTTTTAAATGCAACAATAAATATTTTAATACAGTGAGTTCTGTACAAGGTTGTTTGCCTGCTACTTTGTAAGTGAAGGTATATCAGTGAAATTCCCCAGTCAACACTTCTTGTTACTCTCTAAAAACATGTTCTTTGGCAAGAGAGGGTGTTTTCTAGTAGCTCCAGAGGGACTGAGTCAGTACTGAAAAGTTTTATACATAGCTCTGCCATTATCAGCCTACCAGGGCACTTATATAGCGCTCAGTACCAGCAATAATAAATAACACCTAGCTCTGACTGCTTTTATTGGTAGATCTCAAAGAAATGTGCATACAAAGGATGGGGTTTCTATTTTACAGCTGGAGATACTGAGGCACAGAGTAGGGAAGTGATTCGCTCAAGGTCCTAGTTCACCTGGGCCCCAGTCCAGTGCTCTGTCCACTAGTCCACACTGCCTCTCCTCTCTGAAACAGCCCAATGAAGAAGAAAAGTCTTATTATCTCCATCTTACAGATTGGAACTCAGACAGAGAGACAAAGTGAATTGAATTCAGGCCTCCGGAATCCCAATTCAGCGCCACAAGGCCATCTGTTTGCTTTGTCGCCTAGTCATATCACTTCACCTTCTTCTCTCTCTCTCTCTCTGCCTTTGTCCCCCCAGCTGTAAAACACATAGAACACTTGCTACCTAACTGAGCTCTTGAGAGAGACTTTAAAAGTCTTTGGATGAAATGTGTTGTGTACCTACAAGGCATTGCCATTAAGTACGAACTGTTCTCACTTACAGCACTTGAATCTAAGGCAACTGTCCTCACCACAACTGTCAGATATACTCTGATTGCCAAATCTTTATTATTAGTGACGAGCTAAGGAGCAGGGTGAATACACCTTGATTTTGCAGCTCTAGCAGTTAGGGGGAAATAGATTTTTAAACCTGTAATTGGTGCAAATTTGCTGTTGAAATCATTGAGTAAGAATAAATATGGAATTCCACAATGTTACTTTTCAGAGTAAAACCTTGATTTAAAGTCTTTATTTTTCTTCTGCTTCCTAGGTGTCTTCTAAAGCCCCCCCCCCCCAAAAAAAACAAACACCCCCCCCCCCAAAAGAACACAGGTTTTACACTAGCTTATCTTCTGTCTATCCTCTGCTCTACCCTTGTACAGTTCATACCCATTTGCAATTTCCTATGTGCTTTGTAAACTCTAATGTGCTCTTAAGTAGTTTGACAGCTGTTCCTCTCTGATTATCGTAAGTATAGCATCTTTGAGTTACAATAGCAAGAGCCAAGATCAAATGACAGGTTGATTTAGCGTAGCTCTTACCAACAGCTTGGGGAAATTAGAAGTAAATATGGGGTCAAAAAGCTCATCAGTAATTTGACATTAGCAAATTTGGCTTATTTAGATGTCTTCAGTAGTAAGAACGATCATATCTTCAGTTCACCTGGGAAAGGCCATTCTGTAAAAGTGGAAAGACCATTTCAACCTGAAGGTACACTAAGAGAATAAATCTCTAACCCTCAATCATTTTTAACATGACTTTATCTGTTCTTGTAAATATTGCCAGTGAAACTGAATTTGAAATGTCCTAAGGACAGTGAATATGGTCCAGAATAACTTAGTCATAACAAATGGAGGTGGATGTCTGCACAATGGAGTAGCTGTCCCTGGTCCTGAATATAATGCCACTGATTTGAACTAGAGGTATAAATCTGCTACAATTTCATATGAAATTCAATAAAAAATTGTCCTTGATTCCAAATACCAGTAGGAGAAAAATACAGGGGAAATTTATGAAATTCTAAAATTAAAGAAAATGCAAGGAGATAGACAGATAGAACAAACAATAAAGAAACAGGGAGATAAAAGGTTTACTTATGTATCACATTCTTGTTAGAAAACAAGGTTCTTCTTACAATTGTCTGACTGCAGATTTAGTTGGGATGATTATGTCTTCAGTCCCTCAGATCAAAAATTCAAACCATTGTGGAGTAAGTTTATTCCTTTAAATGTCAATCCTTAAGATATAGGAATATTGAGAGGATGTAGAAGAATATTAACATAAAACATTAATTACTGCCTACAAACTGCATGAGTGACAGTAATATTTGTTCATAAGCATCCCTAATATAATCTAACCAGATGCATTTTGTGTGACAGTTTGAGATATCCCCAAGACACTGCACTAATACCATTGTGAAAGGTCCATCGTATGATTAGGGATTATCAATAAATGTAATCCTAATTATTCCTCATGCCAACTCATAGTTCCCCTTACAGTAGCTAGTTACTGAGAGTCTGTTTGTTTCTTTTGTTGTCATCGCAGAAGGACAAGAGACACATGTGCATAACAAAAGGACCATGCAGAACATTTGACAGAGAGAAAGGATGCTCCAGTGATTGGGACACTAGCTTGGGAGATGTGGGTTCAAGTCCCTGCTCTGCTACAGACTACCTGTGGGACCTTAGACAAGTCATTTAGCCTCTCTTTGTTCCTCAGTTTCCTCTCTGTAAAATGATGACAGCAATGACCCATTTTGCAGGGGCTTTGTGAATATAAATACCTTCAAGGTTGTGAGATGCTTGGATGCTATGGTAACAGGGGGGGTAGAGACACAACCCTGGCCTGGTCTACTAAAATGATGGGATTACTCAACAGCAATGAAAACACCGCAGCAGTCAGGTGGGAGGGAATCTTTGTCATCTACATGGGGCTGGGACTCAGCTGTGCCGCAAAGCTGCTGTCTGAGTGTGGGCAAATGTTAAGCTTCACAGGACAGAGACTGTCCCACACTATGTGTAGGGTGACCATATGTCCTGTTTTGGATGGGACAGTCCCCTTCTTAAGCCTGTCCTGGATGTCCTCACTTATTTGGCAAATACGGGCATTTGTCCAGTTTTCTCTTCCCAACTGATCATCTATTGGCAAAAGCAAATGGAATAAATACCTAGTTTTGCCAAAAAAAGTGGGGCATGGAGGAACATTCAGGGAGAGTAGGGAACGAGCACCCAGGCGAGCTGTAACATTGGACAGCTTAGGCCAGGCCAACCCTGCATGGTGGAAAAAATGCAACAAGTGTAAATGGTCATGTTTAATGGTGAGGGTAATTTAACTACAAGAACAACTGGTGGGTTTATAATCAAGATATCCCTTGTTAGGCATCCTCCCCCTTGAAGACCCCAGACTAAATTATCTCCAGTCATATATGCCTAGTTTTTCCACTGTTTTGGAGGCACTTTGCAATGCT
This sequence comes from Mesoclemmys tuberculata, assembly GCA_007922155.1. NCBI lineage: Eukaryota > Metazoa > Chordata > Testudines > Chelidae > Mesoclemmys > Mesoclemmys tuberculata. Next base: position 7,876,665 of record ML675648.1, on the reverse strand, counting down.
GCTAGCAAAAAGCAACCCTAAAACTAGCATAACTGGCCAGAGGGGATCACCCCAGTATTGCTTAATTGGTGGTATCGAGATGGTGTAGAAGCACCTATGCCTCACACCGCCTCCAGTGTAGGGGGTGTGACCAAACAAAAAGGGGTGTGACCAAACAAAAAGGGGTGTGGCCTGGCCACAGGCAGCTAGAGTAATTCAACCTGCAGATTTACACTGGGGGAACTAGCTGAGTGCAAAATCAGCCAAGACGGAGGGAGTTCAAAGATGGCTCAAATCCTCCCTTGTGATCCCCCATTTTGAGCTGCCTTGGGAGCTTTTAGGCCACAGCAAAAAATATATATATACCAGGGCCACAGAGACCATTTCTGATCTGTCTTTATTAGATGGCCACCTCAGTTAAGCAACTGATGTTTGTCAGTCCCTTGAGTGGCTGCCGGAGACAGGATTTGCTGTATTTCAGACCTGACATTACTCAGCAGGCAGTGCAAACTGGATACTCATTAACTTTGCTGAGATGGGAACAGACGCTCTAAAAGATAGTGAAACAAATCTAACATTCAGTGTGTGTCACTGACTGAGATGCAGGGCTCTGACGAGTCCCTCTTGCTGGGTTAGTTGCCCCACCCCCCTTCAGCTTTATTTTTACACCCTGACACAAGGAAGAGAAAGCCCTTGAAAGCCCTGTTTTGTGGCACTCAATTCATAACCCTCATTCTTCCTTGATTTCTCACTGTCATTTAATAGACAGCATTCAGAAGTCTAATATTTGATCTCAATCCATCCTCTCTTTTCCCTTTGATCACCCTCTTCTGAGCCTCTCTAGTGTTGTTACAGTGAAGACTCTTAATAGAGACTGGTTGAGGAGAGTAAGCTGGGATCTGGAGCAGGCTTAAGGGGTTGGGATTTAGGTCCCAGGCAGGTGGGGTTTGCAAATCACCAGCTGTTCTTGAAAAATTTTTGACCAGTTGGCAGTGAGATTCAGAGACTGTATGAGATTTTGGGTCACATTCTACAGTAAAGGAACATTTATAAATAGCTTACAAAGGGTTCATATATTATTAGTAGATGTAAATGGTTAATTGACTGTTAAGAGGCCAGAGACTTAGCAGATTGATTATGACCATGGCTTATAACCCTTTATAACAGCTGAGGTGCTAAAAACATGCTCTATGCCTATCTGTAACATGCTTATAAACTCTGTTAACCATTTATAACTCTTTATGCTCTATTTATAAATGTGACTTTAATATAAATTTTGACCAGATCACTAGTCTCTTGAGATTTTTGCCATTCATTGAATCAACTTTTCTTGCACAACCTGTTTTCGGCTGAAATTTCATAAGAATATCTAGCAGGAGCACAACAGTATCAGAATCAACCCTGGAAAACACAAGCCTTCCACTTTCAGGTTCCATGGAGAATCCAAACTATAGAGGCAGGTGGAATCTGAATTCCCGTAGCTCCTGAAATTCAGAGTTCAGGGCTGAGATCCTAATTTTGAGGTATGGCTATTTAGTACTAATTTGTCCTCATCCAAGGATCTCACACCACTTTATGAAGGTGGGTGAGTATTACTACTCTAATGGTACAAATGGGGAAACTGAGGCAAAGAGCGGTGAGGTGACTTTCTCAAGGTCACAGAGAGAGTCAGTGGCAGAGTAAATGATACAGCCTTAAATCTTCTGATTCCCAGGCCCCCGCTCTAGCCATTAGACAACACTAATGCTAGGAGGAGACTGATAGATGTAACCAGTTCCACTCAGTGGTTTCTCTAGTCCAGTATTAAACCTTCACCAATTATAAGGCGATCAAAATGCAGTGCCTCTATTCTGCATGTGGCAGCTCACATGTTCTAGCAGCTCTTCCCCTCTGCTGATTTTAAGGCTTTTAGTGGTGACAAGTGTAGCGGAAGTACTGATGAGCAGTGGTGGAGTCTGAATTCCTCTCTCCTCTCTGCCAGTCCAGCAGAGGGGAGCAGCGCAGCAACTTTTCTCTGTGCCTTTGCCCCCCGCCAACGTACCTCCTCCCTGTCCTAGAGATCCCGATAAGAGAAGAGGGTAGCTCACTCCCATTCTGTCCTCAGCCTCTCTGCTGAAGATGCTTAGCTGGGCTCTCAGCTGGCAGAAAGTGAGATAGCGCCACTGCGTTATAACAACAGCAGTGCACACAAATACACGCTCACACTCGTATAGCCTATTGTCCACAGCTTGTCAAGTGATTTAAAAAGGTCCAATACATAACATTAGCCCCATTCTACAGTGGAAACTAAGGCAGAGGGCAGCCCAGCCAGAGGTTCTTAATATTTCCGATATTAGGATCTCCTAGGGTCCCCTTTCGTCAATCCAAGATACAGCTGAGACTCTTCTCCTGTTGCTAGGTGTGTTGAGGGACAGCAAGCTAGTCACAACCCCCAGACACCCGGGGGTTGAAAATCCTTGCGTTTTATGATTTGCCTATGACCAGCAAGTCAGTGACAAAGTTGGGAACACAACCTGAATCCTATGCAATGCCCTATCCCCTGGACCATACCCATGGCAGAAAGATGATGCAGAAGGACTAAGGACTATTATTAGACAAAAAATGTTGCCCTTGTCTAATAGCCATCATCAGTATCCTGAATTTGACAGACTGTAGGACTCGTGTTGCTCCTAAAGCCATGGGCATTACCACAGGACAACAGGCAGATGGGACCTTACATTGCTACAAGCTTCACGTTTTTGTTTTAAAGTGACTCGAGTGGTTCTTCCCTTTTTCTACAGCCGTTCCTAGTAAAAATGTCCTGATGTTACATGGTTCTCTCCAGCAAGCAGTGGAGTTTATTTCCTCCACCATGGAACCATGAGGTGCGGCTGGCTGCAATGGTAATGTTCTGCAATTCCACAGCTTGGAGTAATGGACACTGCAGCTTGAAATTAACGTTGCATCTGCTCCTCGCTGCAGAGAGAGTGGGCTGTAATTTCATCTCCAATCCCCCGAATAATGTTTGTTGTCGTGCTGTAATCTTGGCAATCAGTGTAGCGGCTGAACAGATCGTTTCATCTGAAATATTTGCTAAACACGCTAAGACCTTGAAACCACACCTCAGCGTGTGTGTATTGTGTATGGAATTACACATTGAACTAAACAAGGATAAGATGGGGAAGGAAATAGAGAGAGTTGCCAGCCAATTAAAACAACAACAACAAACCCACGGTGCTCATCTCCTGAACCTTTTACCAGTAACCTCTCACTGATTCTAAACCAGGAAAATAGCAAGGCTACGGATGCTGATTGCTACAAACACAGCAGCAGCACAGAGAGAAGCTCCTTTTTCTGGAAATTAAAAAAACAACCCTGCATATGCATTTTAATTAAAGTGGAATTTAATGGCCACAGAAAATCAATTGGCCAAGTCAGCTCTAGACTCGTTAATCCACAAATATCCCACTAAGTGGAGCGCTGCTTCCACATGTCTAGATATAAATAGTCCGAACTACAAAACAATATTTTAATTTTGGGTTTGTTCACTTCTTAAGCCTGGTGCTTGAACAAAAGACATTTTGGTTTGGAAGTGGAGACAGCACAGGCTAAAGGGTCGGACATGTGATAGCAAATCAAGAGACTAGGGTTCTAGTCCCAGCTCTAGCACTGATTTTCTTTGTGACCTTGTGTAAATCAGTCTCTCTCTGTGCCTCTGTCTCCCCTCCTACATTTTTCTTGTCTCTTTAGATGCTAAGATTTTTCAGGGCAGGGACTGTCTCTTGCTATTTGTATGTACAGCACCTAGCACAATGGAGCCCTGATCTCAATTGGGGCCTCCAGGCAATAATGTATTATTAAAGATGATAATAGGCTTGATTATATAGGCTCAAAACCATGGTGGACCCCAATACCAACCAGTGTGAATGTCATCACACTGAGGACATGACCATCAGTGAAACAACACAGGCTCTTTGGGGCTAGATGTGGGGTGACTAGTCAGACGTCTCCTTTAGCAACAATGTTCCAGGGAAGGATCCCATATCATGGCGAACCATGCTGATATGATATAAGCACCGATGCTGCCCAAGCTATACAGCCTACGAAGTGGACATGACGTGTCCAAGCTAGGATCAGAAGATTCCTGCTCCATCCCTTCCCAACTTTTAGCCTTGCTCCAAGCTATTCACTGGAAGAGCTGGTCCAAAAATGGACAACTTTTTCACGAACAAATGTATCCTTTTCCCCTCCTATTCCCAAAACATTTGGTTGAAATATCACATTCTGAATTTTTTCAGCCATCTGTATTCTTTAGTTTATCTGATACCATAGAGATTTGCAGTCAGGCAGACCCACAGGGCCAGCAATTCCCACAGCACACTGGGAACTGAGTCAGCATTGGGCCTGTTATACTAGCATTTGTAGTTTTAGAATCTCCAACGTTCTCCAATAGACCAACACCCCCGTCCGAAAACAGGAAAGGGTACAGGACGTGAGTGCTCTATTTGCAGAATTAGGGGAGAAATCAAACTCAGTAGTTCTGGTCCTGGCTTTGACACTCCAACACGTTACTCAAGTTCTCTGCCTCATTTCCCCATATTTAAAAAGAGGTCGATGACACAGCTATGAACCACAACCAGCGTTGTGTGTACGAGTGCTCACGTGTCTATGTGAATGGCCATGCATCTTCACCACTGCCTTCTACTGGAGAGAATCAGAACATCAACGGCCCCAGACTTCTAACCACTAATGGAGATTCCCCTTTAGTTTAGATGGTAGGAACCTGTTCTTTTGGCACAAAGGGATGTGGAGTCTATCCCTGTTGTTCCCATGAAGTTGAAGGTGGTAATGCTGGGGAGAACAGTGGCCAGCGTGAAATTCCCAAGTGGTCCTGGATGCGTTGCCCAACCTATCTGTCTTAAGGAGCTATGGTGAGGATTCATTGTTTTTTGTCAAGCATTTTGAAGTGCTAAGAATGATTTTCAGGATTTTTTCCCATTCCTGACACTGCAGGGCAAGTTAGGGGCTTTCCTCCCTGATGGAATGTGGAAAATCCACCTGCAATCTAGTCTATTAACAGCCCCTGACTATGCTTCTCTGCCACGACAGGCCACTTGCACTTTCAGATCAGCCATGTAAGGCTCTTCTCCTCACCTTTCCGATCCATCCAAGTGGTAGCTCCATAGGCCATGCAAAACTGCTTTGAACTGAACAATACCGCAGGGCCACCCACTCCTGTTTTAGGCTTCCATGTAGTCACTGCTTTGAAGAGCTGTGTAGAACAGCAGCTAAGCTAACAACCCCTCTTGTTGTGTTCTCCATAAAGAAGGACTACTTAGGAGCCAACGTATCTTAATAAAATTGAAAGTGATTCTCTGGCTACACTACCTTCCTTTGCAAAAGTTCCCCCACCCCTCCACTGCTTTTCCTGTTGTCAATTCCTTCTTCTCTCTTTTTCAATATCATTTTGCCCAAGGTCTGGAACATGTTGAGAGTTTCTCTCTTTTATTCTTCTTCTATTAGTTTGTGATAAAGAATGCATGCACCTCAGGAGAGCAGAGCAAAGAGGCTAGGAAATGTCAGCCTCGCGGCAGAGCTCCAGCAAGCAGCATCTCAGATTCTCGCACTGATCGACGCTGTGCTCCTCAAAGACAACCCAATATGAAGAAAACACCCTGCGTGGAGTGAATGCATCACAATCACGGGGATGCTCAGTCATTAGGGTGGGGCTTCAACACTGAATTCTCAATGGACTTTAACCAGCTCCTTTGGCTTAGATTGTGGGCATGTATTGTGTACAAAGCTCCCCCCACTCCAACCCATGGCATCTCCTCCTTACCATGAGAAACTTTGCAAGCAGCAGTCAAAAACAATGCTTGGCACTTAGGGAATGTTTTACCTCTTCCAAATGTACTGAAAAATGTTAATTCTCACAGCACAACTGAGAGACCCCACTTCAAAGCCAAGGTAAGAGAGATTACTTGGGACTATAAACTCTTTGGGACAGGGATAGTTGCCTTATTCTGTGTTTGTACAGCGCCTAGCACAACGGGACCTGGGTTCGCAAGTAGGACTCCTAGGCACTGTGGTAAGACAATTAATCATACTAGTTAATTAACCTGTTCAAGGCCTCACAGGGAGTCAGACTTCTCTCCTTCCTGGGAGCTAAGCTCCATTCACTAGACCTTCATCTTATCTGATGTGGACAGATAAAATAAACCAATTAGGTAGGTTCTCTGAGAGGCAGGACGGCCCAGTGGTTAACCTAGTGGCCTGAAATTCAGGGGGTGTGAGTTCCATTGCCTGCTCCACCATAGCCATCCTGTGAAATGCTGGGCAAATCATTTAGTCTCTCTGTGCCTCTGTTCCCCCATCTGTAAAAAGGGACTTAACAGCATTTTCTGATCTCAGAGGGGTGTTGTGAGGACAGGTCTATCGAAGAACGTGAGGCGCTCGGGAATAGGGCCATAAAAGTGTTTTAGGGGGACAGTGATCCCTGCCAGTTTCTATTTCCCACTGACGCTCCAGGTTAATACTGAGACTCAGAGCTATAGACTTGACTCTACAGAAACTCTACAGAAACTAGATATGGAACATATATGGAATATATGGAATATAGATCGCTGGGGTCATTTAGTGCATGCCTGTGGGTCTCTGGCAAGCTGGGGACTTATGCTATATCATTCAGTCTCCTTTTAAATGTCTCGTGCAATAGGGATTCAACCATCTGCACCATGGCATCACTTATTAGGATCCCACGAAGACTAAGATCTTGTCTGCACTGGAGACTTCCTCCAGTTACAGCCAGTCAGCAAAGCCAGGTATTGGCGCAAAGCCCTATTGTAGACAAGGGAAACCCTGCTTGAAACAAGCGTAATCTGCTCGTCCATGGCCAAAATCCTAGCGCCACTTGAGTCTCACTCCCTAAGGAGCATGAGAGAAACCGTTTTGCACGTCTCTATCGCACAGTAGACTCCAATCCCCCAGCAAATGCCAACCTGGTGTGCTAACTCCACCCTGGCCAGCTCACACATGAAGATGCAGCCTGCCAACCTGCTGAGGAGCGAGCAGCTGCCAGCGTTCCCATCTTTGGCAGCTCTCCCAAGGTGGAGGAGCAGTGGGATTTCCCCAAAGGAAAGAGCCAGACAAAGGAAGCGCCATGCATCTTGCTAGACTTGCACTGCTCTTGCCAAGGGACATTTGTCTCCAATAATCATTGCACTTGGTGCACAAGACCAAGGGAACCTCTCGCATATGACTCACCACGGGAAGGCGAGAAAAACTCGCACTGATAGACATTAAAAGGAAACTTTAAAAAAAAAATCAACCTTAATTTAGTCATTTTCTCCAAATTTGCTAATTACTCATCAGTTTCTCTAATGAAAATGCTAAGCCAGGCATCAGGGGAGTGAGTAGCCTTCTGCTAAAAATCAAACATTCAGAGGAGTACTGCATTTACCGAGGGAAAGAAGCTTCAAAGCCTTCTTTTCCACTTAGATTTTAAGCAGCTCTACAAAAGAGCATTGATTTTGGGTTAAATTGACTGATTTTATTCATAGCTGGTTCATAAGGTGTATTCAAAAGACAAATTGCATGAGATTGTAAACTATAGATCAGCTCTAATCATTTAGAGTCCTCCTCTTCTCCATTTTTTTGTTCTAAATATTTTCTGTTCTCATAATTTTCTATTATTTAGCCCCTGCCTGGACAGAAATGGCATTTTCACAGTATGGGAGCTTCTCTTTGAAGGGAAGGTATTATATTTTAATGCCAACTACATCAGAAGTAAGAGTCAAACATCCCTGTAACTCCTCTGAGCTCCTGCTTAGCAAATGGTTCATTTTGGGGAGGGGAAATACTTTTTGTTCACATATATTACATTTATGCAGATTGTCTATTGATTCCAATGTAATTGTAATATATAATAATAAACATACATATCAAGTGCTAAGCACTTGTGATAAAGATCAACTTGAATCCCTCAGGAGCACTGCAATGGCTGTTAGGAACAGTGCTGTATGAATGTTCTTTAAATATATAACACACCATGAATGTGCTTTCAAACACAAATGCAAGCAGGAAAGCACTTGGAAAGGGGCTGTGATGCAAGATGCCCTAGCATGGGAAAAGCGAGAGCTTCCTCCTGTGTTCAATTCCTCTGCCTCACCAGTGCAAAAGGGATCTAGGTTCTAGTCTCAGCTTTGCCGTTAAATCGCTGGGACTTTGGGCGGGACTCTCTGCCTCCCTCATCCTCAGTTTCCCTATGTCCAAAAGGGGGAATAACAATGCATGCCACTGAGGGGTATTTAGGAGTCTTTGTTCACAGTGTGCTTTGAGTTCATTGGAGGGAAGCTGCTGAATTATTATTTCCATCTGACAGATGGCATTATTCGTTTGTATTAACAGTAGTGGCATTGACGTTGCAGTAGCATACAGAAGCACTAGTGTTCTCTGTACACATAATAAAGAATAGGCCAGACCCCAGCTCATGATCTAAACATATGATGAAAGAAAACAGGTGGAGAGGAACAGAAGTAGGACAAAACAACAGTGACATACTGATATTTGGTATAATAAACAGCCATGACAGCTTGCCCACTGCCTGACTAGCCTCACAGAACTACAAACAGCTCACGAAGCATCAGGCAGCCATTAACCTCCTGACGGGACCTATTAGTATGAGTTCCCCAAACACGGAGCATCTCAGAACAAGGGAAATGAGCAGAGCATCCAAAAGCAGGACATTTTGTTCTCTCCTCCTTTGCTTGTATTTGCTCTGTTAGATTTGACATTAAAAATTGATAAATAAAAGCAGGCCCGTGCAAAAGGCCCGAGTGCCCCAAGAATAATTAAATCTACAGACACCTCTCGGCAACATTACTACTGACAGGCACACAAAATCGACTCCACCAGCCAGCCGCCTTACATAATCCAACTTAGACAACAGCTCCCCTCAGCCGGCAACACAATTAAAATTAAAACAAAAAGCTCAGCCCAGTAACACCCCTTCATTCTCTCCCCAAACCCTAGCCAATAAGACAATGGCTTTAAGCTACACACTAGGCAGCCTGAAAATGCCTCTCCGTGTGCTTCCTTGGAGAAACCACATTTCCAGTTCTCCTTAGGACCAGCAGGAGAAAGAGTGGGTGGGAGTAATGCAGGATCAAGCTTCAGGCGTGATTACACGCACAGAGCCTTATCCCTCTCCTATCAAAGTCAATGGAAAGACTCCCATGATTTAAACAGGATTTGGATCGTCCCGCAGAGCTGTCAATGAGGATGGTCACATCTTTGTTTTCTTTTACAAGTGAATTCAGACCTCTCGTCCCAGCGCCTTCTCTCATTTTCAATACAGCCAGAACACAACTGACATTCAGGGACACTTAAAGCGGATGATGCCAGGAGAGCATGTCTTGATCTTAGGTCTGGTTTTCAGTGGGGCTCAGCACCCCGAGCTCCACCTTGTCTGCACTGGGAGCTGGGCCCATCTGAAAACCAGGCCCTTCCCTAATCATTTCAGGGGATCTGAAGCTACAAATGGATACAGAGTAATAATCTCATCTACTCAGTGGCAGGCTAAAGCGTTGATAATTGATGAACTGGGTAGAACGCTGCATTTGATTTGCAAATTAAGGCCCCAGTTGTACAAGAAACTCAGTGTCCCCATAAGGTCCTGGGAGCTCTGATGTCTCACTGTAATCAACATGAGTGGAAAGCACTCAGCACCACACAGGTTTGGATCATAATTTGACAGCCAGCATGACTGTGTATATCTGTTTGTATTAATGTGAATTTAATTGCATTTTTGCATTTCATTTGGAAATAAAAATATATAATTACAACAGAAAAACCCACTTTCCCTCCAGTAGGCTTCCCCTGATTCCATCCACCCCCACAGGAGTTTTGCCTTTTGGTTATGAAAGGCTGGAGAACAATTTTAAGAGAACCCACACACGCACAAAATGCTTTTCTCGTCTCTGGTGAAAGGACACAAAGGACTTATGCCAAGTACCACAAAGTCAATGGGAGTCTAAACCATGCCGTATTGCAACAAACCACCTCTTGCAATTCTCAGTCGCCACATCCATTACGCAGGGAGTTCCTTTACTCCACTCATAGTTCGTGGAGAAGGATTTGGGGAATATGAAGTGAGAGACAAGCTTAAAACATTTTAAATTACCCAGTCATGGATTGTTACCCTCACAGCTGGTCAAACGATTAGTTAGTAAGACGGGGTGATTTTCTGGCCCCATTGATGGCAGAACTCCCACGGATGTGAACAACTCATTTCATAGTGAACCAAAAGAAGCACTTTTATTTATACAGATCAGGTGATGTACTGTGTGGCCAACTGCAGTTAAAGAATGAAGATCTCACCAAAAAAGGATGGTAAAAAAGAAATGGCAAAGTTATTTCTATACAGGTTTTTATATTAGCGTCAATTACGGTAATCTGAGCCTACTGCATTCTGGACATGGTGAGCAGCAATGCCCACTCCCAGCACCCGCCAGGAATGGTGGCTGGGGGCACCTTTGTGTGCATCAATTAATTATCTCTTTCCCTGTCTAATGGAGAAAGATCAGAGTTCAGGTGAGTGTCCTTGCTTCTTTTTATTTCATTCAAGTCTGTGGCTCATGAAATATGCTCCAGCTTCATCCAAAGGATGAACAAAACTAAATAGCCTCTTGGAAGCAGACAAGCGGCGATGTAGGTGAAAACATAATTCCAGAGAGTTTGGAAAGTCAGACGCTGACGATGAAAGGTGCCCCAAGAATTAAAAATTAACATTCAAGAACAAACGCTGCAGGAGACTGCTAAGACGATTAACTCGCCGCAGCGGGGGAAGAAACACTGCATGGACTTTCTACAAGCATTCAGAGAGAGACTTCTTTCAGGATGAAATTCACCTTGTGCTGCTAGACACCTACCAGTCCCTCTGTACAAAGGGGAGCTTTACCATCAATGGATTCTAGTCCTGCCATGGGTTTGGGATGAACTGTTATTCGACCACAAACAACTTGAGGGATGGAATCTGAAGGCAGCTTCCATATCTAAGGCTGTGTCCATGCTACATTTTTAGTCTCAGGCCTGATGACAGCACGGTGGACCACTAGCGTAAAGTAACTGCCATGGTGTTACCTAACCCTGCTCGGGAGAGGTCGAGAGGACAGCGTGGTTAAAATGATGGTGGATAGCAGCTGCCTCTCCATGCTGGTGGTCTCATGGCTATTGGGAGGGTGGAGGGAAGAGAGGGAGATCAATTGTGGCTGCAATGGTGGGAAATTGAAAGGAAACAGTTTAAAGGAAACTAATAACTTGAACTGGCCTGAGGACAGCAATTCAATCCTCATCTGTTCATGCAGGAAAGGAGGACAGGGCACATCATATCCTTATCCGGCGCACCCAAGGCCACCTCTATGAGCCACTGACCTTTTGACAGCATCACTGTCTACCTGAGACTGTCCTAAGGACACCATGCCAAGACTTTGAATCAGCAGATTCTAGAAGAACCCCCACTAAAAAGTCAACATTTACCAAAAACAGTTACCACTCAGTAGCATCCGAGAAGCTGCATTCCTTTCCTGGGCCTGCAATAGGAAACCACCACAGCATCCCAGCTCCTAATGGGACAGTTGCTCTTGGCAAGCATTACTGTTTCAGTGACGACCTCTTTAACTGCCTCCTGCTTTGTTACTTTAGGTTGACCACAAGCCCAGCAGGAGCTAGAAAGAGCACTTTTTCAAAAGTGAAGAATAAAGCTGCAGGTAATTAAATACAAGGGGCCTCCTGTTGTCATCTTTGCAACTCTGTTTTGGCAGCTGGCTCCAGCAGAGCAGAAGAAGGAAGATTTGATTTTAATCACACAGATTTTGGGTTTTATTTTGCTCATTAAAATTTCTGATAAGGATTTAGTTTGACATTATGCGGTTCCTTCTGTGTGTGTGTGTGGGGGGGGTTGTCTGCCACTCTCTAGAGTGAGAAAATCTCTCTTCCTTTCCATAATATGCACAGGGATACAGACAGCTGTCAATTCAAAATGAAGAGGTTTTGGTTGGGACTCTCATGGTGATGGGAACGTAGTCACACAACTCAGTGGCCAAAGAGCTAAGGGTTGGATTGAAAGAAGGAAAAGATACCGAGCCCCAGAATTACTCCTGATTTCTATTTATATGAAGGACAGGGGAGCATTGTGTCCCAATTCTGAGCTCCATTTTGACCCCATAGAGGGCACAGCTCAAGGCATGGAGACAAAGTAGGAGAATGCCATACTTGTCTCTCTGGGATCCTGTGGCTGCCATAACTCGCATGCTGATTTAGCCCCTAAGATTCTTCCCAGCAGCAAAGAAAAGTCAGAGATCTGAGTGTTCTGCCAGGCTTCCCACCTCCAATCCATCCCTTCGCATCTCTATGCTAGTTGCAGCACGAGGCTGGGGAGGGAGGTCGATGTAAGAACTCTCTGGCACAAGGGAATTCCCCTGATCTAGCTGCTTTGAAGCAGCAACATAATGGGACCAGGACTCTGCCTCAAAATTTTGTCCATGGTGCTTTACCAAACAGGATATTCCTAAAATCATTTCCTTGGGAAATTACAAGAGCTGGTTGGAAAAATGTCAGTGGAATAGTTTTCCACTGGAATAAGCAGCTCCAGTCCTGAAACCGGAACGCTTTGTGAAATTGTTTCGATTTTGCTGAAATTTTGTTTCGGGGGGAAAACAGGAAATATTTTTGACAATGTTGAAATTGACGGTGTTGAGCTTTTCAGAACAAAGCATTTTGACTTTTCTTCTTCAGATGACATGTCAAAATGTAAAAATAAATTGTATTATAATGTCAAATGATAAAACGTCAAATGTGAAAGGCTTCAATTGACCTAAAACAACTTCTCCCCCAATTTTCTTTTGAAAATAATTTTGAATTTTTCAAAATGAAAACAAAATCAGAACAAAAATAAACGTTGCAATCTCAAAATCCTCCATTAAATGGAATTTTTCTTTTCTGCGCAGCTCTCAAAATTACACATTGGCTCTTAGTTTCTTGCTAATGCTCTTCTCCCCCAGGAGGTCCCACTCCAGGGTCATGCCTTACCCTGCTTCCTCCTTCCCTCGAGGTGTCACTTCCTCTCTCCTTTCAGGGCTCCCATCATTCACATTCATCCATCTCTCATTCTGGCACCAGCTTCCCCTCCCTCCCACTCATCTGGCATACTCAACATTTCCTGCTATGGAGTCACGCCTACCAGAAAGCAGCAGCCTGGTTTGTGGGGTTTCAGACACCTCTATAAAGACAGTGATCAATCTCAGGCCACTTGCTCTCCAGGCCATTCTGGCCATGTCAGTTTGAGTGTATCTTGCAAATTTGGAGGCCTGAAGGATTGAAGGTTAGAGTCCTGGAACCTTGCAATCCCACGTATTCTTCTGGAAAGGAGCACTCAGTATTACTCCATGGAATTTATCCTACAGAACAGGAAATCCTCAGGACTGTTACGTCTCCAGGTTTGTATGGGCTCCTGTTCCATTGGTCTTTTCATAGAAGATTAGGGTTGTAAGGGACCTCAGGAGGTCATTTAGTCCAATCCCCTGCTCAAAGCAGGACCAACCCCAATGAAATCATCATGTCTTTTTTAAGCTCTTTGTTTCTCACACCCAGGACAGGTACATTCCTCCCCAATGGTACCCAAGCCCTCAGTTCTCTACTCTCGCACTGGTTCCTTTCTCCTTCTCCTAGTCTGTCACTTGCAGATGTCAGCGCTGCTTCCCTCTAACCTTAATGCTGACCCACTTCGCTTGCTCAGAAGGGATCATGCATGTGAGGCAAAAGGGAGCTCTCGCTGGGCTCTGCATCCCGTGTGGTATTCTCAGCTCAGCCTTTCCATCACTGGCAATTTTTAAATCAAAATTGAATGTTTTTTTCTAAAAGATGCTCTGGGAATTAGTTTGGGGAAGTTCTCTGGCCTCTGTTAGATAGGACTTTGTGATCACAGTGGTTCCCCTGGGCCTTGAACTCTAGCAATTTGTGTTTGGAAATCATGGTTTCTACACATAAATGCAGGGATCAGAGACAATGAAAGGGGCTGTCCACTGCCCGTCGGGACATACCAGCCCTCCAAGACAAAGTGGGATTTATTTTTACCCTGTATGTCACTGCTCAGGAGAGATGCCAGAATGACAGCTGAGGAAAATCTCATCCACAGCAAACGCAGCGAAGTCCCCAACCCCAGCCCCATCCCCTCACTGCACATCCACCCTGACGATCCTCAGGGATGAGACACAGTAGACAGTGCTTTCCCAGGGGCTGGGTTGAACCTGGAGAAGAGTAAGCCTGACAGGATCTAGGAGCCAGCATAGACCTCGCCCCCCCTCCATTCCAAGCACACGTTGTTCTTGTTCAATCTGTGTTTGCCAGTGTAAACACAGAACACAACTCACAAATCATCTACCAGATTTCTTTAAAATCCCCACACAGTCCCTGGACAGAGGAAGGGAGAAAAAGAATAACACATGACAAATGCAAGTCAGGTTCTTCATGGGGCTCGGAGTGCTATAAGAATAAGAGAGAGGGTGATTAACTCTCCAGGACCGATTCCATCTCCTCTGCTGAGACCGAACAAGGGGGCCGACGGATTGCAAACAGAGTGGTGGCTTTTCGTGATGAGGATACACCCACAAGGAATTGGACTGAGACCCATTAACTTATCTCATGTGAGCCAGTCCTTTCCTGACAAGATTTTCCATTCATTACCAATGCAGGTTGAAATTGAACCAATAGCCTCACAAGAAAAGACTTCATATGCCATTTCCAATCCCCTGAGCCAGACAATCTCCCAGAAATGAGAGAACTAAGCAGGTCTGGAGACACTGCTTCCAAAGATGTATTTCCCTTGATTACATTTCAAACCCGCCCAGGGTCAAAATTTAGTTCAACATGGTCTCCCAACCGGAACAGCAGCACACGCTGGCACCAGAAACCATCCTAACATTACTTGCTTTTGCATCACCACCCACCTCTCTCTGTTGCTCCCACAGTCTCTGCTTCACACCACCTGCTCTTGCATTGCTCAAGACTGTTGTTTTCTTGTTGATTATGAACCAGTAAATGCAGGCAATTTGCCTCTTATTTCTCCAGCTACAGCTAGCTTTGCATAAATACTATTTTAACACCTACTTAATGTTATTCATGAAGAACAAGAAGTCTGCAGCTTTGTAAATAACTGGAACATAGTGTTAATTTAGTGACTGGTGAACCTCACATGGATTAGAGTTTTGGTCTGGAGAGACATCTGAAGAGTTAGAAACTGTATCTGAAGTTTGAGCCACTTTGGACATTTTTAAGTCAAGATTGGAAGTTTTTCTAAAAGTGATGCTCAAACAGAAATTAATTCAGGGAAGTCCTATGGCATGGATTACGCAGGAGATAAAATGAGATCACCACAATGGCCCCTTCTAAGCTAATTATCTATCAATCTATGATCTAGATGCCTGCAAGAAATCCTGTGACAACAAAATGTTTGTGTGAGATATCCAGCACTTATTTCTGAATTCAAAAGTGTTCGGAACAAAGTGAAAAACAGAAAAGCAAAGTGAAATTAACCAAGTGCTTCCTAGCATCTGTAAGGTTTTAATGTGGATGAAGGTTTACACTGATTCTTAATACATTTACCCTAGCAAGTAGAATAGAAGAATACCACAACGAAGGAGTTTCCAAACGTTTCATAGTGTGGACCAAATCAACAATTGTTGTGGACATTTCCCCTCCCCACTGGTGATTGCTTCACCAACCTGAAGCAGCTACTACCACCAATTATGGCTCACACAGGAAAGTAATATTGGGGAAATAATTGTTGTATTTTTAGTAGCTGACGTGAGGAGAAGCCAGCAATGTGACCAGTTTTCCAGGGACCACCAGAAAATGCACTATGCACCACACTTTAGGAAACGTCGCTCTAATCCTAGAAACGTACGGCTGAAAGAGACCTCAAGAGGTAGGGTCAAGTATGCCTCTACCAGCCCTGACAGATGTTTGTCTAACCTGTTCTTAAAAACCTCCAATGATGGCAAATCCACAGCTTTTCTAGGTAGTCTGTTCCAGTGCTTAGCTACTTTTATAGTTAGAAAGGTGTTTTTTCCCCCCCTCTAATATCCAGCTTGTATTTCAGTCACTGCCTGATATGCAGGTTACTTCTTTTCCTTACCCTTGGTGGACATGCAGAACAATTGATTGCCCGTCCTCGTTACTAGCATACTATGTACTAACGTATAATGTACTAGCTATATGTGTGTATGCACTACTGCCTCCTATTGAATGGAATCAGAATGGTCAGCTGTGCGTCACAGGCCCTGAGAGCGCTAACAGCTAGCACAGATCCTCCTTCCATGTAAGCAGGCGGAGCCTGGGCTTGCGATGGGAGTTCTACCTCTTCTGTCACCATGAAGTTCCCATTTCCTGCAGCCAACAGCAATGAAGTCCTAGATGACCTCAGCTTGGTTACAATTCATCACATGTCCATAGTGGCTTCCACTGGACAACCTCAGAGAGCTTTAAAAATCTCCCAGTGCTCATCAAGGACATGATCCAGCTCCAACTTAAATCAACAGAAAGGCTTCAGGGATGTCTGACAGGGTTCATACCCTCTGAAATCCCTATTTGAAGTAGGTGGTGTCTATTGGATGATGATTAAACTGCAATGCAGAGGAGGGGAAAGTAACAGGTAGAAGGGTCATTTAAGAAACTCTGTATAGAGTCCTGGACACAAACACAAGTTTCCTGACTCTTAGCCCTGGGTTTATAACCATTAGGCGACCTTCCCTCAATTCCATCTTCCTCTAGAAAATTCTATTCTTCACACACTTTTAAAAACGTTATGTATCAGATCTTTTCTTTCTTTCCTTCATCTTCGACAGTCTTTATCATTTTTTTTTTTTTTGTTCTTGTTGAAAGAATCTCCCCAGCACAATAGCATGCCGGGCTCCTATCATTTTCAAAACCTTCTTCTCCCCTCCCTTTCAACTCTCCTTGCTTAGCAGAGAATTTTCCTTCATTAAACTTAAGCCTCATTTCAGGCTCATCATCTTTTCTCGGAATTGAATGGAATGTGATCTCCATCATTGCGGTCCTCTCTCCCCTCCTATCACCTCCTTCTTTACTTGCTTTCATAAGCGATTCTTCATTGCCATGAAAAAGTATGTGACCAGCTGCCTCCTGTCCCCCTTCCTTTCTCTCGTTACTTTCCTGCCATCAATTTGGTCCCATCTAGGCTGAATCCCCCTCCTTCCAGCAACCTGTGTGATTCTCTCCTCTTCCCTCACATTCACATTCCTTTAATTGGAGCATATTTCCTTCTGCATAATGGAATGAGACCTTCTCCTCCCTTATTTTCTCTTCACCATTTCTACCCAGCTTAAAACACCTCCTTTTGCTCTTGGAAACCAGTAGGAGTGAGCATGGGGGAACAATTCCATTAAACCGAACTCTGTGTGAGTCACTGAGAGACTCAAAGCAGCCTAAAAGACTTCACCTCGCATAGTAAGAAAGGCAAGCAGAGATCATTAGCAGGGATCTTCCCCTCCTCCTCAAGATTTCAGATAACACTTCCTGGCATCAGCTGTTTAACAACTACTCCTAACTCTGTCTTTAAAGATAACTCTCTCCAGTCCTCCTTGGTAATTGGAGGAAGTTTGGTGTAGTGGTTACATCATGGGACTTGGAGCCAGGACTCCTGGGTTCTATTTCCAGCTACGCCTTTGCCTCCCTGTGTAAATCATTTTACTTTTCTTCATGTGACTTCCTGCCATGCCTCCCCTTCTCCCCCACCAGCGAAAGAGGTAAAATACTCAACCTTCTGTAGCTCTCCAGGATGCTAAGAGAATTAACTAAGGCTAGTAACAGGGCTTAGAACTCCTCAGATAAGGAAGTATTACAGTGGAAGCTTCCTCCAGTTTTCCCTCTCAGAGAGGATAATGGTACTTGCTCCAAAGCACAGTTCATCCAGAACCCAGCCTGATCAATATTCTTATTCCAGTTTAGTGCTTGCGTGTCCCACGAGGAAGCTGGAAGTGCAGGCTCTCGGAATGGTCCACCCTGTCTAACTTCCTAGATTGTTCTTTGCAGTGTGGTCTGTACCCATGTTGGTCCCAAGATATGAGACACAAGGTGGGTGATGTCATATCTTATATTGGACCAACTTCTGCTGATAAAAAAGACGAGCTTTCCATCTTACACAGAGCTCTTCTTCAGATGTGCGTAAGCTTGAAAGCTTGTCTCGGTCACCAGCAGAAGTTGGTCGAATAAAAGATAGGTTCCCTCACCCATCTTGTCTCTTTGATTTCTCTTGTCTTTTATATCTGTCCCCCTCTCCACCCCTCCTTTCACTCCTCTCAGTTACACAACGCTTTTCTCCACCAAAGACATATTTAACATTCTCTGATGTTCAAGGCCAGGCAGCTCGTTAGCTCAGTACACCTGGATCAGGATCTTGAGACAAATTGCTGCTTCATTAGAGAAGCTGAGGCTTTCTAATCCATTTTTTTTCAGGCTGTTTAACTTGCAAGGACAACAGATGGATACAGGGATGCAAAATGTGGGGCTTCTTAAGATCCCTCACACAGTCTGAGAATGCAGAAAACACAAGGCTGAGTAATGTTTAAATAGGAAGTGCTTTACGCAATCATCTTAAATAAAGGATTCAGGAAAGATATAGAACTGGGCAAAAAATGACAGTTAATTTTACAGAAAAAAACTTATTTTTCCAACATTTCTCCATGCAAATGTTTTGGTTTTGCATGAAAAAAAAAATCCAGGTTTCAAAAACCATTATTAGTATTAAAAAAACGGTTTTCTAAAAATTGAAATATTTCACTGAAAACGTTTCAGCTTGTGGTAGCTAGCTTTGCATTGAGAAAACAGAAAATGTTGACCAAAACAAAAAAAATCCCGCAAAACCTCAGGGGAAATTTTCATTTTGTATGAAAAGCCATTTTCTGGTGGGGAAACTTTAGAGGGAAACATTCTGCCCAGCTCTAGTTCACAAAAAGTAAAATCTAGACCTTCCCTAGGTGTAAGGCTGAGAATAGTCCCCTCTAGCCCTCTTTGTATGTTCCAAGACGTTATGTGTGAGTCTCTTCCCCATTCTCGTTTGTTACCTTCAGCCAATCCCCTCCTACACCAACTACAATCTGTCTCTGAGTGCCGGGAAAAAGTGCACTGCACATCTGCTAACCTTACAGAGCCGACTGGTTCTCTTCCATTTTTATTAGCTCTGAGGCTGTTTCTTAACAATCAAAATGGCAAATGCATTCCTGGTGCTTTTGCATCTGGGCAATTTGGGGTGTGCGGGAGCTGACAATTCTTGAGCTTCGCTTTATTGTAAGGGCCTATGAATACCACCTCAAATTGGGCATCGTACTTGAGGGCTGTCCTTGTAACAGACCATCACAGACAGGCTGCAGGTGTTTTATGAGGCGTTGCTATCTACATCCATACACAGATTATGGATTCATAGATTTAAAAAGCCAGAAGGGACAACTGTGATCAACTAGCCTGACCTCCAATATGCAATGGCCTTCATTGTGGTAGCTGAGCACCCGCAGTGAGCGCTGAGCACCGTACTCTAGCAGTGCAGTATTACTATACCAGAGTTTGCATCAATGTACATGCATCGACCAACACCATTCCCCTTGCTTAGACAAGCCCTTAGCAACCCTATTGGATTGTGTCCCCACCCACTCCTTAGCAGACACTGTGAACACCAGGTTCTTGCTATATTAGGAAAGGTGCCACATGGGTGATTGAATTTCTGAATCATCAGCTGTCGGGAGGTGCTTTTGCTCCTCCATCAGTTTAACTGCTATCTACCAACATCAAAAGCCGATTGCAGGTGACCTGAGAGAGTTTGTTTTCTCCCATAGAATGCAATTGTTTAGATGACAGCCTGTGAATGCTGCAATTTCACTGGTCTTCAAACACTTAATTCATCTCTGAGGTGGTGCTGAAACAGCAAGGCTCGCATTTACCCAGCAACAGCCATCTCCTGAAAGGGCCTCTGTATTCACCGCCCCAGCATGAACAGTAAGGCCTCTTCCTCCTAGCAATCCTGCCATTCCAGAAGAAACCTCCCAGCCTCAGATTAACTGTTTGGCCTATTCCCTCCTCCATCCCATAATTAGCAAACCTCAAAGATGTCTTGGGAACGGGAGAAGGGGAACCAAAATGGGCTCTGTACCTGTGGCACAGAGTACAAGCCCCAGAGCGGGGACCCTCATGGCCTTTGGTTCCCCAATGTCACAGTTTCTGTAATAAAGTGAGGCAGCACTTGTATGGTCCAGCAGCTTGGACCACATGAAGTTCTCTGTAGGAGCTGAAAGGAAGCAGCTGTAGCAATTGCTGAACTACCAACGCCTGTGATTTTTGTCATGAGTCTCACAACATTCCAGATTTCTCTCAAAGCTCCAACTCTGGGAGTCCCATGTAGCCCATAGAGCTAGCTTCAGCATGTATTATATTCAGCAGTAATGCAAGGAACCTGCAGGCCTGTATCCTGTAAGACATTAGCTTCAGCAGGGAGCATAAGGCTTGAGGCCTATGAACTTTGTCACAAATAAACGGCTAACGGTCACCACCAAGTTTTGGGGAACTGGGAGCAGCAGGTGTTTTAAGGGGACGTTTGTTCATAACGGCGCCATCCATCCACAGCAACATGAGCTAACACCAGCTTTGGGATATTTTAGGATCGGAACATCTGCAGATGTTGGACCACAAGAATGCCACGGCCATGAACTGACCTATCTGATAGTAAGTTGAGATCATTAATACACTGACCTATAGGAGAAAGGCACCCCCACCATTAGTAGACTAAGGAAATACAAATCAAGAAGAGGGAAGAAACTCCTACTAAATATGCATTAGGCTTACTGGTATCAGCATAACAGATTATAAAAGTTGTATCCCAACCTGTGCGCCGGAAGAGGAGAGACACGTTACTCTTGGGAGATGCCAGGATGACGGTCAGGAAGATAATGGCTAACATTTCAGGTTGTTCTACGAGGGATGGCGTGAGCATACAGATGTTCAGACATACATTCTGTATTATCCCTATCTACCTTGCTGGGTTAGAGTGTTTGTGACTGTGCTAAATGTATTAACAAACTATTATAAATACAGAAGGGTTCCTAAAGTCTGAATGTTGCAACTGTGCACTTCAGGGTTTCCAACTGAACAGTCGTTTTAATAATACTGTGCCTGATCTGGGGACCAGAAGGTGTCAAACCTCAGAGTGATAACTGGGAATTCATAAGTATTAATACAATTAATACATAATCTACAGATCGGGCTACACATGTGATTAGTGAGCATCTCATCTTTCATTTAAAAAAAAAAGTTTCCTCTTGGTCAAGAGAAAAGCTTGATGAGTGACCTACAGACTCAAAACTGTGTGTTTTAACTCATGTTTTTCAGACTCCTGAATTTTGAGGGCCTGATTCATGGTTTTAGAACCCTTAAGGTTAGTAATGTATACGAAAAGGCCTGCTTTCTGCTTGAAAGTTGGTATTTGGTAGTGGAAAAAAATTCTCAGCTTCTTGCAGGGGGAACTTTTGAAACCTGTATGTACCTTTTATATTGTTGGTTTATTTTACACAGGGAAATTGATTAGGATCCACTCTTTGTCTGATAGGCAGGGGTGAGAGGGACAGCCTTTCCCCCAGCCGCCTTTAGGTGTATGTGTGGCATCATTTCAAGCCAATAGGTCTGATTGAGGTGGCACCACCAGTGACCTGTCACCCTCTAGCTGTGCCACCGCTCAAATCCTGGCTCTTCTACTGGCCAGCATCTACGTTCACTCAGCATTTGTTCACATTGCCATTCTTGGACTCTCTCCTAGGCCCTTTTGTAGCTTGCAGGCAATAACTTGCTTTCTTATCTGACCCAGAAGGACAGCCAGCTGTCAGCACACAAACATGGCCTTTGTTTATCCTTAAATGAAAGCTCAGTTAATTAAAATCAGAAATCACTTTCTCTTATCTGCAGCCTCTGGCCGATAGGCAGAAACTCTGGACTCCTCAGTACCACGCTGAACTCTGATGGGCCAGAAACAATAAGCCCTGACACACGTTGTCCTGATATCCCCACACGCACATGTTGCGTTTTTCTCTTTGGGCACGTCCTGGGGAGATGGGAATTTATTGGCATGCCAAGAGCTCCTCTGGATTGCAGGGCTGGTTAACGCTGCTCTTCTCAGTTCTTTGTCATTTCCTGACCAGAAATCTATGGAGAACAGTCACAAATGCCTCTTTTCTGCATGTTACATGTCATGAGATTGTTGGCCTCAGCCCAGTTCCAGATTGCAGGTATCTATTACTTTGTGCACACAAAGACTGCAGTGTCCCCCCTTGCTGGTAGGCTCGGCAAAGGCTAAAGAAGGAATGGAGTGGTAAGAATGAATGATCCTCTCCCTACTAATGCAATGCTCCTCTGCCAAGTCAAGGGTGGGGTGCACTGGCAGGGGACACTATGGAGGGGGTGTGGGGAAACTGAGGCACAGAAAGAGTACGCTATTTCCCCAGCACCGTTTAAGCCATCTGTAACAAAGCTGGGAATAGATCACAGATTCCAGATCAGTGCCCGCCACTTAAGTTAAAGGAGAAGCAATTCTGTCGACTAACTGTATAGGACCTATGACTGAGTTAAGCACTTCTGATTCCATCCAGTGGAGAGCAGTGGTGTAGATACACCGTGGATAAGCACAATATTTTTCTTCAAATCCTCTGTACAATTATCTGAGGACAAGTATATTCTGTGTGTAAAGAGTAGTAACCCTGTCCTTCAGACAGACTGCCCCTTCCGGGCAAAGCTGGGGGGCAAGGCTAACCAACCACCCGCTGAAGTTAAAAAGTATCACAAACAACCCCTCCTCCCCCCCATGGTGCCATCATTCAGTGCGTACAGGGCAGCCATGGTGGTTATGCAACACAACAGCTTGATAGAGAGCCTGCTCTGCATTCTAAAAATTGAAAGTGATCGACTTCCTCCTTGTGCACGCGGCAGAGGCAATCACATTCAGCTCGCTGAGAGGCTTCAACCGCAGCAAGATTGATCTACTTGATGAGAAGTGACTCATTCTCTCCCCTACCCTCTCTTCTGTTCATTTCAGACACCACGCAAACAAGGCAGCCAAGGG
Organism: Mesoclemmys tuberculata; assembly: GCA_007922155.1. NCBI lineage: Eukaryota > Metazoa > Chordata > Testudines > Chelidae > Mesoclemmys > Mesoclemmys tuberculata. The sequence continues at coordinate 7,853,540 of ML675648.1, read as the reverse complement.
GTGGGGCGTGAACCTCGCCTGTTGCTAGCTGCGCATTTCCTGAGTTTGGAAAGTAACTACCACCTCCTCGGTGTTGGGGACCCTGAACCGTGCCACGGCAGGGCAGTGAGCTAGGATTTAGCTGCTCGCCAAAGGAAGGTGAGAGATTGCTTCTACATTGATCTGACCAGTGACTGGAAGCCAACTGGCATCACGGCTGTTTGAGACTCTGTTAGACACAGTCCAGTGCTTGGGGCACAAGACTGGGAGCCAGCAATTCCCAGATTTCATTCTAACTCCCACTCTGGGGCTTTAGGCAAATCACTTGAATGGCTTCCTTCAGTTTCCCTGCACAGCGCTTTAAAGCGGTAAGGTGCTCCGTCTAGAGTACAATACTGAGCTTAGGTCCCACTTGGAGATGTTTCCACGACACGAGGGCACTCTGCCTGGGGTCAATGTGCAATTTTTGTACAAGTATAAATGTCAGGCAGGGGCGCGATTCTTTACCAAAACAGCTGTATCTCCTAGGGAGGGTACAGTCAAACGGATATACTGAGGATGCAATTACATTGGTATACACGTCTTATTTTGGTATAGCTTATTCCCCTTCCCACACAGAATACTTGCAGTGGTATAAAGCCGCTGTAAAGATGCTATTACACCAAAGAGACGGCTTCTCTTACTACACCCACGAGAGGGCTTCTCCCGCCAGCACAGTTAATCCACCTCCCCAAGAGGTGGTAGCTATGCTGACAGAAGAAGCTCTCCCGTTGACACAGTGCTGTTGACACAGGGACGGGGAAGTTAGGAGGGAATAACTACTGTGGATTTTTCACACCCCTGAGTGAAGAAGTTACACCAATATAGGCTTGTAGCGTAGACCTGGCCTCATTCCACCAGCAGGGTTGAAGCGTGCAACCTCGGCGTGTAGGCAAGCACTATCTCGGTACCCTAGCATTAACTCTGATCTGGGGCTGTGTGGAAAGGGCTGAGAGATCAGTGTAGATGGCTCTGCGTCACAGAGAGATGTTGGGATTCAAAGCACATCCGGGACATGGATGCTGACATGGTTCCAAGCTGTTCCACATGAGAACTGTGATTGTGGGCTGAAAAAGATTGGGTGATGGGGGGGGGGAGCAGGGAGCCCATGACTGAATACAGTCACTTTATTCCCTGTGTATTCGTAATCCGATGGGTCGGTGGGGCCATCTTCCCCCCAGTCCTCACTCCATGCTCTCCTGTTTGCTCTCTGCATGTCACTAAGAGTTGCCTCCCTCCCCGTTCATTCGCAGATGGCACTCGTCATTTTGCCATTTACACGTGTCACCCTGAAATCGCTCTCATTAGAAGGAAATTGAATTTCGTTAATTAAAACAACGGAAATCAATTAACCTTATCAGCGCACAGGACCCACTTGAAACAGAATCTGGCACAAGGACCACTCCCTCCATGATCAGTGGCACGCAGAGTCAATACTCCCGGCTGCACACTGGATAGCAAATAATTTGCTGGGGTGGGAGGGAGTTTGGTGGGTGGGCAGGGTGTGACAAGAGGGAATTCAAAGCAATTAACTCCTCTGAGATTTACCCTCAAATTGACAAACTCCAGAGTAACCACTGCGCAAATGTAAGGATTCAAGAGGCTCCCTCCCCACTCCCCCGCCCGCCTGCCCTTCGGTAGTTTTGCACCAGGCATTAGATTAGAACATCTCTAGCAAAAGGAAAAGGGAAAGATTTAAAAACCAAACTAAACAGGATTGTTTTAAATAGTTTCCATGTGGCTTCTGCTCCCCCCCCCTTGTTGTATGCCTCATCAGAACAGCTTGGGGACTCATCTGCTTTTATAAATAGCTCTGTACTTTTTAAAATTCACTCCTCTTTTAAAAAATAAAATAAAATACCTGCTAAACTTAATGCCAGGGCATTGTTATCCTTCCAGAAACAAGGCACAAGAAGAGGAAGGGACCTCCCTAAGGCCCCCCAGCCGCACACGACCCAGATCTCAGCCCCAGTCCAGTGCTCTACCCACTGGGCCGCACTGTTGCTGTGGTAACAGGACAGCAGCTCAGCATAGAGCCACCGTAACATGCTGGGCACGGGTTTAAGGCGAATGCCCATAGCTTGGGTGAAGCCAGAGGCTGAGGGAGGTGAAAGGGAAAGCGGGGGGGCTATGTAACTGCATTACATCCTTCCCTTCACTTGGGCTTGCAGTGCTGTTGGGATTTTGGTTGCAGTTCGCCTTTAAGGAGGAAGCTCCACTGTGTGGGGAGAAAACAGGAGCCTGACACCAAACACCCGCTGCAGAGCCCAGAGGGGAGCACGGCACGGCCCTCTCCGCCGCCTCTCAGGGGCTTCGATCCAGACGCCAGCCTGGCCCCCCCGTTACTCCCAGCACAATCTCAGGGCAGGCATCGAGCGGCTGCTTCGGTTTCGCAGACACACACCAGAAGCAGGCAAGGGGAAGGTCCCCGGAGGGCGCTTAGCTCCGAGGCGGTGGCTGAAACCTCTCAATTATTTACAGTTCGCAGTGCCCTTCCGTCGGCTCAGCTCCCCGCGGCGCGGGACTCAGGTGCTCGAAATGGAACGCCATCGATCGCTCCCGGCTTTTCTACCCGAGAGCACGCCGAGGCAACCGCCGCCCAAGTGCCTCTCTCCTGCCACAGGGCCCGGCTGGGAGTCGGGATGGGAGAACCGCGCCGGGTTGGGGGACCGAAGCAGAGACGGGCCTCCACCCGCGAGCCGGGAGCCAGATACGTTTGGCTCCTGGCCCTGCTTCCTCACGCACAGGTTCAGAGAAGCCTCTAGAAAGTTCGGCACTTCTCTGGACCGTGCCTCAGCCAGCGGGACTGGACTCCGCTCCTCACAGCAGGCTCTCCGGAGAGTGCCGTCCAGCGCTCACTCCAGGCGAGAGCCACTCAAGCCACAGTCGGGAATAATCGCTTCCGCAATTTCCTCAGCCCCTCCCCAAGCAACCGAGGAAGGCATGGGGTCAGCCCCTCGGCTGGTGTCAATTAACGCGGCTTCACGGATCACCGTGCAGCAAGCTGGTTTGAGCAGTCGAGGATCCAACCCATCGTGCGCAAACAAGGCCTTTTTTCATTATTTGCCACCTCCGCAGCTGGCCGAGTAATACCGGTCAAATAAAGCATTCGTGATCTTTGTCTCTGACAAGTAAACCCTCGTCCCCCGCCCCCTCCTCCTGTCCATTGGTCAGCCAGTTCTCACCCTGACCACAGACATCTAAAAGCACAGCCGCTCACGTGGTGTTTTTGGCACTTGCGATCCCAGTCCCAAGGTGGAAGTGAAGGAACATTGGTCAGAATATTTCAGGCTCTCACCAGAAGATGACTAAATTTGGGTCTAAAAATCAATATGGGCAAAGATTAATCACAGGAGGGCTTAGAATACGAGTGAGGATTACTGTTTTCCCCGTTGTTTCAGGTGTCACGCTTCGAGTGTATCTTTTGAGGGGAGGGACAGTTCTGTTCTGTATTCTTCCAGAACCTACCACAGTTATTTATATTGCCATGGCACTGAGGACCCCACGTCATGAACCAGGACCTCATGGTGCTAGAGGCAGTACAAACAGAATGAAAACAGTCTCTGCTCCCAAAAGCTTACAGTCAAAGCAGAAGACAACAGAGGGCTAGACAGACAGACAGAGAGGAACACAAGGAGACCATGAAACAATATGATAGTCTCTGTACTATGGGGCCATTGCCCACAGCTAGTCCTTGTCGGCACAACCACAATACACAATAACGTATTCCCAGCACGAATTGTGTCATGCGTACTCATTAAAACCCAAAGCCATGAGACATCAACCGCGGGCAGACAGAATTTTTTGAAAGTTCGCAGCATCTTTAATCGGGGACCAGTTTTTCCAGAGCTGAGCACCTAGCAGCTTCCATCCTTCTGATTGATGGGTTGGGGGGCTCCACTGGACTTTCTGGGTGTTGAGTAAAGGTGGCTGGAGGGTGACAATTCCATTTCAAAGCCAGTTTCAAAATTTGCTTTCATTCCACACCGGGAACGGGTGGGGCCTAACTCTCTTATATTTTATAGCCTGATGGTTATGACTTGAGATGGGGAACACCCAGATGCAAGTTTGTGGTCTGCCTTATTCAGAGTGATCTGATATGGGGAAGGGACACACAAAAAAACCAAAAAAAGAAAAAACTAAAACCCTCTCAATTAGCCAGAGCAGAGATTTGGCTTCAACAATTTTCTTTCACCAAAAACGTCCTGACCATCCCTAGTACTAAGCTCTTTCGAAAAGCTGGCCCAGGTGGTGGCTACTTAGAACTGAAAACACTAGCTTTGGAGGCTACCATGACCAGCCTCAACCCCGGCCCAGACGTTTGGTGCTCTCTGAGATTTGTGACATTCAGACTGGAGGATGGGTGTGTGAAGGACACTTCTGAAGCAATAGTTGGAGAAGCAGGGAGAGGGGAAAGAGACCAGCCAGAAAGCAAAAGTCACCTGTAGCTGGCTGAAACTGGAAGAGGGACTTACTGTAGAAAACTCATCAGTATGAGATAGACAGCATCAGACGCAGGCCCAAAATAATGTGTGTTTTGAGCAGCGCAGAAAGAATTAGAGGAGATGCAAATTTCTTAGAAATGTGCCCAGCATTTTTTTCTGTGCGTGCACTAAAGTATAATACACATGTGACTAAAAAAAAACACCCAACAGAATAAATACGGTACTTAGGATAAACCACACACACAGCAACTTAATGGCAATATATTAAATGTAAATCAACACAAAGGTAACCAGGAAGGGTAGAGAGACACCAGCTGAGGAATTGTAGCACAAAGCTGTAATATTTACGCACGGGATTAAGGCACTTATAGGAAATGAAATATTGTCCTTTAGTCACAATTCAAGTCCCTGGCTTTTTTTCAAGGAATACAAGACGTACAAAGGGATTTCAAAGATACAGACATATATTCACACCTATTATTAGACAGTCAGACACCCGGAGACTTCAAATCCTTTCTGTTCTGTAAAGAAATTCATTTTGGTGGTTGTTCTACAGGAACTCAGTGTTCAACAGTGGAATTCACCAAGCAGGGTAGAAAAATCCCCAGTTGAGCTGGAATTTAAGAGCCGAGGACTGTAGGCACAGTCTATAAGTATGTACTATGCTGCCATGTGATACCACTGTATCTGTGATCAGGTGCTTGACCTAGTGCTCTCAATGGAAAAAAGCTGGTGGCAACAGGTTTCCCATCTTGGGTCCCTTGACTCTAGAACCTCCTCCCATCCTCAGTTCCACGTAGCCTGGATTTGTTCGCCTTGCTGGGACATGGCAAAGCCCTTCTCTTCTCTGAGATGGAGCACTTGGGCAGGGACTGATTTCAGGTTTAGGTAGAGGAACGTGGGATTGTTCTCGAGGAGGGTTTACTGGTATAGCTAGACTGGCAAAACATTCAAGATTCCTGAATCTTACTTGTTCGTTCCTTGGTGGATTTCCCCCCACCCCACTCCTGGCCTACCAGCTATGCCGACAAACCTTTGTAAAGTACACCTGACCTACCTCATTATCATCATTCCACTGGAGAGTCAAGACAACCGGGGTCCGGGTTTCACTGCCGAGCACAGCTAACCTAGTACATTAGGCAGCACTGACACGGTTAAAACCATTTCAAGTGCACAGAGAAGCTGACAGACACAGCCCCACTATCTTATTTATTTAATAATTATTATTTGGGTAGCGAACTGGACCCTGCAGTTTTGTTCGCTTCCCTTTTTGTTTCCCCAGCCATGGCAGTGTCACTTCTCCAGAGGCAGCCTCCCCTTCTTTGCTGAGTTAAATTGCATTCCAATTCTATTAAATGGGACTAAATGTCTTCAAAATCAAAGAGCAAATATAATTTAAGTGCCATTTGGGTCTTCCCACAGGTTCTCAGCTGTTCACTCAGTAACCACTCTGCAGAAAGCTGCCTGGTGACAGGCCTATAGTTTAAAGGGAAGCACACAGTCACTACATACAATACAATCACATTTTGTAACGCGTCCTTTATGCAACTCACAATGCACTGTGGTTACAGCTTAAAATAATGGGAATGCTATAACAAGAATACAGGAGGAGGGTACAGCTAGACAAGCCAATGCAGCCAGGGCATGAAGAGATGGTTGGGAATGATAATGTGTGTTTGAGACAGAGAAATAGAGAGGGGGTGGTAGAAACTGAGAAAAAAAAAATTTCAAATGGAACCAGAAGCCACACGAACCTCACCTGGTTTCAGATTCCTGAACAAATCTCAAAGTCAGTTCAAAAGCTTTTTCAAAAGAACTTTCTGATCAAACTTGGGCCCAGCTTACACTAGAAGTGTCAGAACATGGCCCAGGTTTCGGAGAGACTCGGCAGGCGGAGTGACTTCACCTGGAGCTATTGAGTTCTAGCACACATGGGTAGATGCCAAAGCAAAAGTTCCACACAGCAGCCGAGATGTTCGCTGCAGGTGGCGTTCAAGTGGCAGATTCAGAAGACCGTTTCCAGACCGAAGAGTCTTAAAGGCGGGACTTGGAGGAGGCTGAAAGCCAGTGGTGAAGGTTTCCAGATGTGACTGGTGATTTTGGGTGCCTGACTTAAGAGACACACCAAAGGGGCCTAATTTTAAAAAAAAATGTTGAACACCTGACCCTTCTTACAGAAGAAGATAACAGCTCTCCAACCCTCACTGTTATTGACGACGCAGAGTGTACCATGACCTACATGCAGCTTTTTAGGGTAGAAATGAAGCTTGGCTTTCCCAGCCATCTCTAATGGGACAATGCCACTAGTTAATCTCTTCACTCTCCTCTCCAAGAGCCTTTTTTCCTGGTGCCTTGGGAAACATCTCCAAAAACTGAATTGCTTTGCGTAAAGCCAGCTCTCTTCTACTGCTTTTCCATGGAATCTCAGCAATATATCCAGAGCCTAGGCAGTGCAGTATGCCTCTAGGCTGTAGCATTACTAGAAGGACTAGCTACATGTGTAATAATAAATCATGCCGGCACCCAAGGAATTTCCTTCAGATCCTGATTTCATCCCCTTCCCCCGTTACAAGTGACAGCGTTATCCCCCGTTACAAAGAGAAACTTCACAATGAAACAAATGCAAACCTTCAGCATTTCGCATCCAGGAACATTCCCCCACACGCAGGCAGGGACTTTTAAAGACTCAGCATTCTGTGGTGAGGTTAGGCTGAGTTGCGGAGCTACTGGGATTAAAAAAAACAAAAACGAGAGTTCTGTAGCACCTTAAAGACTAACGAATTTCAAAAAAAAATCTTCAACTTGCAAAATTCAAAGGCGAAAGGGGGTCGGTGATAGTACACATGGGATGCTAAGTGGAATGCAGCGGACAAGGCCAAGGGGAAGGTGAGGAACATGTCTGTTTTCATTATTATCGCTATCATTTGTATTATCACAATGCGTAGGACCCCCATCACGGACCAGGACCCCATTGTGCTAAGCTCTGCGAAAAGCACAGATCAAAAAGGTGCTCTTTCCCCATGAGAATTTATATGCTAAGTATAAGACAAGAGGCAGCAGACAGACCAATGGGGGAGCACAAAGAAACAAGGAGGCAATATTGGTCAGCAAGACTGGCAGTGGTCTCTGCACACCAGGAACTTAACTGTTGTCAAGCTGTTTGGTATTTTTGAAGGCGTCACAGCAAAGGGGAAATCTTGAAGTTTGGATGCAAACCCACAGATTCCCTCAGGTTTGTTCTAAATGGGCCCAAAGTTTGCTTGAAAAGATTGGACAAAACCGGCATGGAGTTTCAAGTATTTAAGAAAAAGCAGGCAAGTTGCACGTGGCTTTGGATTTCACTGGGCAGGTTGCCCAGAGCTCTAGATGTATAAGTGAGACCGTAGGAAAGGGTTGGCGCAGACTAGGAGGCAGCGGTAACCTTTCATAACTGCACAGAGATCCAAGTCTCCTCCCTACCCACCCCTGCAAGGAGCCATCTGCTGCACTGAGTGGCTTAGTTGAGGCTATTACATTTCCTAGCACCTCCTTCAGCAAAATGAAACCAACTGAACCTCTCCGGCCCGTCCACACACTCTTACAGCCCCACCAACTGCAATTCTGCCATTCAGAACGTTTCTGCCAAGATCATTTTCCTAGCCTCTCGCTTTGACCATGTCACTCATCTCCTTGCATGCCTTCACTGGCTCCCCCTTTTCTATCAAATCAAAGACTCACTACCAGGCTTCACTTTCAAAGGCTTTCCCAACCTATCCCGACCCCTACTTATCTCATTCAGTATCGAAAGGTCGACTCCCGCCTCTGTTCAGCCTATAATGTCAGCTTCCATCGCTCTATTGTTAGAGTTTCAAACACGAAATTTCAAGCTCTCTACCACGCTGCCCCTCATCCTCATCCTTCAGATTTTCTTTTGCCATGATGCCTACAAAAAAAGCTCGATGATGTTAGCCAGTTAGTGTGGGCTTGTGGGGCTCAGGCTAAGGGGTGGTTTACTTCTGGTGTGGACGTTCAGGTTTAGGCTGCGGCCCGGGCTCTGGGACCCTGCAAGACAGAAGGGTCCTGAGGCAGCACTATGGTAATAGAAATGGAAGTAATAATAAATGCATGTGCACAGTGGCAGCAGAAAACCATCGGTAACTCAGGTTCCCACTAAGTTCTACTTGGAGATTTTGCACATGTTGGAAAGGCAAAGCCAAACGCAGAGCTTGCAAAGCAGCATGGATCAAAACCAGTGGAAATATTTGCACAAAGCTCTGTGAAGTGAAACGGTGAAGGCTCTCACAGCTTTAATTATGACTGGCACACTTTCACGGTATTAATAATACTCACGTGCCTATGGCACCTTTCATCCCAGAAGTTCCAAAGGCCCTTCACAGACTTTACAGGAGTACGCACACTGCAACACCAGTGAAATGTAACCGCCTCTGGAGTGGAACACACAATGATTTAAAGACAGGCAGTGAAGAATGTTAGGCCTGATTCGCCTTTCAAGGTCTGATCCCAGCTCGTACAGACATACCTGCACGAGCTCTGCTTGACCTCGCGCCTAAAAATAGATGTGTGTCTGCAGCGGCACGGGCAGCCACTCAGGGTAGCTGCCCCAAGTACAATCCCACCCAGCTCCCTGGGTATGAACTCGGGAAGCTAATCCAATGTGCCACCTGGGACACAGTGCTATTTATAGGCACTAGACTCCAGCACAGCTAGCGAGGGTATGTCTGTGTGAGTTGAGAATCACACCTCCCATTCTGTACCTAGTTCTTCCACTCCTTTTCCCGCTCCCCCTTCACGGCGTCATGTTCAGCCATCCAACTGGTCTAAACACAACACGGATCATCTACGACTCCACATAGCTCAAATGTTCAGAACTCACCGGTTCTTAGCAGTCTTGGGGCGAATCCATGCAATTATAAAAGGTTCCAAAATGTCAATGAGGCATAACTTATTCTAGAGAACTCGGAGGTCTCTGAACACAATCACTCAGCTGACTTTCTGGACACATACATGCCTTGCAGTTTTGGAAGCACCCTGCCTGCCGTGGGATCAAAAGAATACATGGCCTTGCATTTATCCCATATACAGGAGCAGGCTGTAGGTTGTGCAGTCACTGGAAGAGCCAAGCTTTCCCCACTGCTAACCCTGAAGACATTTCTTTGAGATCTCTTCTGTCCCTCTTCCAGACGGACCTTCACTTTCGGTTTCAGGGAGAGGGGGCGGGATTTTCAGATGGTGTCAATGGAGTCCAGCAAAATCATTTGAGTGATGCAGGCTTACACGAGCTGAGGACCTCACCCTAGGTAAGTGAAACACTCACGCTGTCACCGCCAATGCTGTGCCTACTCCCAATCCTGCCGACCAATGCAGAGAGGGAAGGGAGGGAAAAGGGAGCTACGCACCATGAACTGAGGCTGCAGCTAATACAAAGGACTCTGAAAGAGGGGAGGTTAGTCTTCACCTCCCTAAGCCTTGAAGGTCTCCCCGTTATTACAAACGTGCCAGAAAAGATCAAAGAAGGAAATAGAGACGACCCCATCCCCCTCTCAAGGCTGCCTGCTGTTCTCTGACCTACTTTCCCGGGTTAGCTCCTTGGCAGTCAGAGCCTTGTTTAGAAGAACATTTCAGCCTTTCCAGGAAGGGGAACGGTTTCCTCGATGACACAAGAACAGAATTATCCATTTGGAAAAACACAGCCTCATCCAGCTGACACATGCCACAAAGGCAGACTTCCCCCCAGACTGACAGTGGCACAACAGGCAAGATGAGTGGAATCCCACAAAATAGCATTTGGGGTCATAAAGCATGACGCGTACATTGCAACTCTGCTTGGCACTGTGAATGCAAAGACGAAAGCAAGAGATGGGTCTCAGCAACCACATTCAGCTCCTGACCTGAACTTCCATCAATGTCTCCTAAAGCCCCGTAATGTGCTCAACCCACTAGGCAAAACTGCCTAAGGATAAGGCACTAGATTAGGAGTCAGGATATCTGGGCTCTATTCCTAGCTCTGACACTAACCTGCTGGGTAATCTTGGGCAAGTCACTTCACTTCTCCATACCTCACGTATACCTTCTCTCCCACGTGGAAAAGTTAGGTAACAGCTTCCCCCATCATCCCTACCCCATCTTTGTAAAGCGCATGGAGATGGAAGAGCACTGGGTATGTCTTCACTCATGGAGACAGCGTCAGAGCCGCAGGATCGACTGAGTGGCAGTGGAGACCCGCTCAATCGATCCGGACGTCGACAGTGTTAATCCACCGCTGCAAAAAGATTAACACTGCATCAACGGGAAGGCATTTCCCGTCGGTGCTGCGTAGTGGGGCTGCTGCGCTAGTTGGAAGTTAGGAAGTTGACGGGAGAGACACAAGTTACTCTACATTGACTGCTGCCGAATTTCACTGCGAATGTAGATCAGGCCCCATGGTCAGGTAAATGGGATTTGAAGCCAAATTCCCCCAAACGTGAAGGGTGTATAGAAGCATGATTTGGTTCACAGGCCTCTCTAAGAGGAAGCTAACTTGACATCCAGTAGCAAAGCTAGAGAAGGAAGTGCTTGCAAAAGGAGGAAGGGTTAACAAGCATCTCAAGCAGGCGCATTTATCGGTGCCAGTAAACACCATTATAAAATCACAGATGCACTACCAGGAAATCTGGGTTCAATCTCCCTACCTCCTCAACAATGACTTGAGGGACACCCCCAAATCATCAGTGTGACACATCCAAAAACCCAAGGCCCTGACTAACACCACACTGAGGGATTAGGGAGAGAGGCGATGGAGTCCGAAAGAGCTCACTCTTGTGATATGAGTGAGAGAAGAATCCTAGGGACTTGCAACAGGACCTTCTTCTATTAACACCTTCTTCTAAAGCACCTTCTTCTATGAATGTTTGAAGAGCCAAATGGTGTCTGATTCGAGGGAGGCTCACCATTCAGGGCAATGTAGCACTGAAATAAAAGGACAATCACGAGACACTAGAATTCTGGAAGTGTCAGACTCAAAAACCTTTGGAGGCAATAAGAAAGCTGCCATTGCCTTTGAATCAAGTCCTAAAGGACCAATCTGGGATACGGCCTTTTGTTTGTGGGGGGTGAAGGCGATGAGAATTTGAGTTCTCTCTAACTGGACGAGGGAGCAATTGTCATTTTAGCCAAGAATGGAGCTGCAATGTATTTTATATTGTCATCTTATTTCTAGGGCTGGGCCACAACTGGAATCATTTATCTGCATCCTCTGAGCTGATTCGTGTGAGCGGGGAGGGGGTTTACATAGGTTCTAAACTCTTTAGGGGTAGGGACTGTCTTTTGGTTGTGTGTTTTGTACAGTGCCTAGCACAGGTTTCCATTGAAAAATTGAAAACCATTTTTCGGTGAAAGGCTTTGTTTTCTTGATGGGAAATTAGAGTTTCCTGCTGAAATACAACACTTGGAATGAAAATTTCACTTTTATCAAAAATCTAATTTTTCATCTAAAAACCACTTTCCACAGAAAATTTCCAAGCCACCTTAATAAGTAATCATTAAGACATCTGGATCTGAATCTGGCTTGGCTTTGTTATTTGCAAACCTTGCTGGAGTTTTGCCCACCTGTAGTTATTTCATTGTTTTGTTCTTAGCTGTCAAGCATCAGCTCTTTTTATATATATATAAAATCCTAACATTTTATGTTTCCTAATGAAAAACATTTCCATATTCACACCTGAAATTAGGGTCTTGTGCAATTTCTCTTTCAGAAATCCGTGAGGGAATTTTACTCAAAGACTTAAGGAAAAAATAAAAAGATGAGAGGCCTTTAGACTAAGCAGAAGATCCTATTCTTCTCCTCTGTCGAAGAGCGTTAAGTAGATCGTCCCTTTCTCTTGCTTCTTTTATGAGTGTTCTGTGGCAAACGCTATGTAAAAAATGTTTTAAAAGAGAAGAAGAGGCTTTAAACAGCATGAACTGCCTTTTTTTTTTATTTTATTTTTTTGTGGAACAGGGATAAATTTTCTGCGATAAGTGTCTCTTGAGCTGTACGGACTCCCAGCAGCCTCTTGGTCTGACTTCTCTCAGGAGGTGACCTCCCTGTCTGAAAAGACGCACCCCCAGCTGACGATTTGCTGACTCCCCTCTAGTCCTCTGAACCTACTTGAAAGCCACTCTTTTCATGTAATCTTGACAGAGTTCCTCACTAGGGCTCTTACTTCAGTAAATGGGCTTTTTGTGAGGGGAAGATGCAGGCATGCAGCTATTTCTCTCAAGTGGGGACTCAGACTTGCCTTGAGAGGGAGAAGGAAAATGATGGGGTAGGAGGAATACAGGGGCACACTACAACATTTCAGTGAAATCCTTGCTGCCTTTTATAACAATATGCAGCTTTTCCATAGCACTGTGCATAGGACCTCACTGTACTTCATCTATATTTACTAGCAACACCCACAGGAGAATCATCCCCATTCTCAGCTGAACTCTTTGAAAAAGGTTTCCTTCCTCTCCCCCTGTGGGAAACGTCAACATGACAAAATGGTGACTTTTCACTAAAGGCATGAAAATCCGGGGGGGCGGGGTGTTGGCTGAAAGCAGCCAAACCAGAAAAAAGTGGGGGATTCCTGACCAAAAAAAAGAGGAAAGCAGACTTCTAAAAAAAGATGCAATGGAAAATTTTCAGCCAGACCTAGTCCCTATAGTTGGGTGTAAAAGGATAACTTCATTCATAGGGAATTCAATAATCCTCCACTGGTTCTGATCCTGCATTAAGGACAGCGATGGGAAAACCCCTTCTGCTACTGTAGCAAATGTCTATGCTCCGGTGTTACAATCGCACCACTGCAGCACCGCAGCCGTGCCACTGCAGCGTTCACAGGATCAGGATCAGTGGAGGAATAGAAAGCTGGCCCGCACCTTGCCCTGAAAGCTGTCTCACTCCCTCTCTCCCCTCTGTGTGTGTTGACATGAGCTGAGGAGCTTGCCAGTGACTTCTAAAACAAAGTTGTCATTACAAAGGAGAAGCGTGCTGCGCTGTGATATGAGTCATCTGAACAGCGTCTGCTCCTGCCAGAGAGGCTTCAGAGACAAGGCTGATGGGATTGTCAGCAATGTTTTCCCTTTACTCCAAGCAGCCTTTTAATGAGCAAATGTATCATGTGTTTAATTAAACCATGCTTTTCATATTCATCCTTCTTAATTTTTTTAGTAAATTTCGTGCCGGTGAAAGGTGGCAGATTGACAGCCCTGGAGACCTCTGCTTACAGCCTAACGCCAGATCCGGTACTAGACAACCATCCTGTACATGCTGCTCACTGACAAATGTGCCTCAACCCTCACATACAGGAATAGCTCCTGGAGAACTAATGCAGTCTCCATGGCTCACTCAGTCCTTAGCCCCTCTCCCGAGTCACCCAGAAGGGCCAGTTACTGTGGTGGATTTGTGCTGGGTGCCACTCATTTTTTCAGACCACCAACCAATCATCAGAGAGTAACAATTTAAAATTATTTATAGCGGCTGGATTTGAATTTAAATGCAAAAGCTCACTCTCTCATTGCTAATCTACCGAGCTAGTCCATCCCCCTCTGTAACCGCCTATCATCTGCTGACTATTCATCTGTGGGACAAGAAGTCCTATTGCTGTACCCCCTCCCCCAGCTGTAAAGGAGCCACGTATATTCAGGAGCAGAGCTGGGCGGAACATGGTCAACTAAATGAAATTTCGTCAGAGCTGAAAGGTTTCTTGGGGGATGTATTGGTTCTGACTACGTTTTTGGTGGGGGCAGGAAAGAGCGTCTGGTGGTTAGGACATTGACCTGAGATATAAGAAAAACAAGTTCAGATCCTTACTCTGCCTGATTCAAAGTGATCTGGGATGAAAAGCTCTGCCCTGAGATCAGGTACCACAGGGATTCAAACCTGCATATCCCACATCCCCAATAGGCACACGAATCAGAAAGATCAAACCAGTATTAGATATTTTGCCACAATGATATTTTCACAAAAGCACTTGAAAGACGTTGGTTCCGTTACCATGTGGAACAGAACAGAGTTTCAATACACTGAAAGTTGCCTTGAAAGGGAATTGTCCTTCTGCAGTCAGCTCTATTCAGAATTACCCATCCTTCTCCCTTGTCTAGATACGCCACCGTGGCACAATTGGAATTTTGCTCTCTTCTCCCTCCCAATCCTCTGCTGATTGTCCTCCCCTTTGTAACCTCTTCTTCTCAAGACAGGTTGGGAGTAACGGGATGAAGCTGCAGGAAAGAACATACAGGGCGAACACCAGAAAAGCCTCTTACCCGTGACGTCTCTTAGGCCACATCTACACTCCAAATACTGCTGTGGCACAGCTATGGGGTTGCAGCAGTGCAACTGTAGCGCCATACCATAGACACTTGCTAAAATGGCACAAGGGGTTTTTAATCCATCCCTCCAGACGTGGCAGCGAGGCCATCAACCTGGCTGTGTCGACACCCAATCTTAGGTCAGGTTAACTGTGTCATCTGAGCAATATCGCTCGCTTGACCTCAGTTTTCAGTGTCGACCAAGCCTTAGACTGTAAAAACAGAGGGATGGGAGAACCAATACGTGAGGTATTCAAAACGAGCTCAATAAAGCTCTGGAGAATACTGGAACTTTCCTGCTTTGACCCCGAGACTCCGTCGATTCCAATCAGACCCAGCTGACTTTGTGGGAATCGCAGTCCCACCACCTTACGTGTCCCTCCCAATTCAGCCCTACGTGCAATATCTATACTATAGAGATGGTACCAGCAAAGCTATGCTGCCATAGCCTTTAACGCATATGCGGTTTACACTGCTAGAAGGGATTCTTCTGTCAGCGTAGGAACATCATCTCCAAATGATGTTAGCTATGTCGATGGAAGCACTCTTCCGTTGACGTAGCTTCCTCTACACTGGGAATTACAGCAGCATAGCTTCGTAGATCAAAGGTGTGGATTTTTTCCCCGCACACACGAGCTATCCAATCCAACCAAGCCTTTGACTCTTTTTGGAGACTGTGGCAGCAGCTATGGAAATCTACTGCTCAAGGTTACAGATAGAGCTGGTTGGGAAATGTTTTCTGTTCCTATTAAAAAAAAATTAATGGAAGCAAAAGTTTTCAGTTGCATTTGATGTTTTCAGGTTTTTGTTGAAAACCTCGCAAAATTAGCAGAGATCAGGCATGTCCCACCAAAACGTCCCTTTTGACAGAGAAGCTATTTCAATGGAAAATATCCACTTTTGATAAACAAAAACGTGAAAACTGAAAAAAAAAAAAAAAAAACTGGCCAAAAATGTCTGAAAACAGAAAAATTGAGGGGGGAAAGGGTGCTGGTTGAAATTTTTTTTTCCAGGTTTAAAACATTTCAAAACATTAAGGAAAGCAGACACTTTCTGCGAACCTTTTTGTTTTGCGGAAAATCCAATTTTCTGTTAGACGTATGAGTTGAATTGAAAATCTCCCCCAGCCCTAGGTACAGAGAACCACAAGCCCAAACCCCCACTCCCTGCCAAGGCTGCCTGCTACCCGCTCAGCTCACAGAAATGCTGCAGTTTGACTTTAGGTGTGTTATGTAGTCAGTCAGATGTTGGAGAGCTATAAGAATTTCCCCATGCTGCAGCCAGAATTTATTTTGTAAGAATTTATGTTCCAAGCTGTTGTTCTGTCACTTTGAAAGAAGACACAGAGGAAGGGGGAAAAAAGGACTGAAAATTGGATCCATTTATTTTCCCTCAACCATCACCAATAGCTGCTGGTTATTTACCATTATCTCTCCTTGCATGTTGGTGTTAGCAGCCTGTAGCGGGAACTCGGTCTAACAGCCTATGATTACCAAGTAGTGTAACACTAGTCGTAAAACCAGCCAGTGCGGCTGCAAACCGTGGACAGCCCAATAAAGATCCTTCATGTCAGAGATAAAACAAACAGCCTCAGGAAGGGGAGGAGGAGGAGAAGGAAACAAGAGATCCATGCAACACGCAGAATAGGGAGTTCACACGAAATACACAGAGGGTTGAGTTCTCCTCTCAGTGATTGCATTCACTTCAGTAGAACCGCACCAGTTGAACTGAGTGCAGCGTTTTGGTCTATGAACTGTACATTGACAGTATGGGCCTGTCCCTCCCCCCATGTAAATCGGCGGCCTGTTTGCCACTGATCTCAGCGCAGGTAGGATCAGGCTCTATATTTACACATCAGCACACAGTGTAACTATAGGTCCATCTTGTGCAGTGCGGAGAACCCCGCCCGATGCCAGCAAAGCCCAAGGCACATGCTTAACTTTAAGCCCACGAAGAGTTCAACTCAAGTTGGTGCTTCAAGTTAGGCACGTGCCTTAGCGCTTTGCTGGATCAGGACCAGAATGCTCCGGTTTGATCCTAACGGCATCGCCTACAGGGGTTGTGCAAGATTGACCCCGTCCTGCTCGCGTCACCGTTCTGTAAAATTTTCAGGTAAGAAAGCCAGTCTCACCATCTCTTGCAAGAACGCAGCAGATTAGGCTGCTTCCTGCACTGCCCCGACTGTAACCCAAAGCTACCTCTTCCCCGGCAGCACTCTCAAAGAGTGACACGAGGATCTGCACAAAGTCTAGTTTATTAAAATCTTAACAGCTAGTTGGGAAGCCCCATAACAGGAAAAAGGGTCCCCTCCACTTACTCCTGGCCCTAATGCCTGGGCTCAGTGAGAAAGGGCGGGCAAGAGAGAATGTAAAATAGTACCACAAATGCATGGCCCCTGGCAACTTCACAGTGATCGTGTTGCCCAGCAACTTCAGTGCAACAGCGTGTGTGCACGGGTACGGGGAGGTGTCGAACACCGATTCTCTTTCTCCAAAAAGACAGGCCAACTGAGCCGAAGTCCCATCTGCCTCCTTTGCTCACAATGCAAGGACAACGCAACGGAGCTGTTCTGACTGCAGCAGGAAGAGGGAAGTGCTGCACATACACGCCGGCCGGCTTGTAAATTCGATTTCACTCAGATTACGTCTACACTGCAAGTGAGGGGTGTGATCCCCCCCCCTCACGTCCACTGACTTGCACGCGCTCTCACCCAGCAGCACAGCCGTGGTAGCACAGGAAGTGGCAGTGGAGGAGCGGGAATACCAACCCACCTGAAACTGGGGGGGTATGTGCGTATTCAGACCTGCGGCTGCACTGCTATTTGTACTAGTGCTAGCTCGATGAGACCTAGCGCAGTATGTGTACGCAGGCAGGGAATAACACCCTTAGCTTGTACGTAGACAGAATCAGAGATGGCATGTCACTTAGAACAAAGGTGCTCAATGCACTCTTGGCTTTTAACAATTAAATAAAAATGTAGCATCGAACTGCGTGAGCTCTGCCTTCTCAAACAGCAGCTTGTAGCATAAAGTGTGGCTGAAACAGCATGGGAAAGCGAGCTGCTTTGCTGTCCTTCAAAACTCTTGTAGGATTTTCAGCTCTATTTTCAACAGCGGGGCTGTATACTTTGAAATAATCAACATCTTTATTAGAGGTGGTCCAAAAATAGGCAAGTGTGATTCGAAAAAAATGCGGAAGGAAGGACACTTTTCCGTCATTTGAAATGTTTCATTTTTTATATTTTGACAAATATTTCTAAACAGAATTTTTTACTTAAAAAAAAAAAGTTATTTCCTTTCACTGGGGAGAACACTGCCACTTTGTATTAATCTTTATCCCCTTAAAAAGGAAGGGTGGAAGTAGTGCTCTTTAAAAAAAGTTCCCCACCCTTTTCCAGTGAGATAAAAAACCTGAGGAAATTATGTCTCCCCCCCCCACCCCCTTTTCTCTATTTTCATATTTTTACTTTTTATCCCACTGGAAAAAGAGGAGGACATGAAGTGAAAAGAAGCATGATTTTTTTCATATATATATAAACAAGTGAAACATTTTGAAAATTTCCCCCCAAAATGAAAAATTGAAACTAAAACGAAAATTTCCAAGCTTGTGAATCCTTTGGGCAGAGTGTCTGATTGCTGTGTTTATACAGCTTCTAGCTCAATGGGGTACCGGCCCATCACAGGGGCTCTTAAGTGCTACCACAATACACATAATAAATAATAATTTTGGTCAAAAGCTCGTTGTTTGACCAAATGTTGGGGGAAATGTTGGTCAGCTCTAATATGTATAAACACAAGGCCTGAGACCTAGATATGCTGGACTCTCACCGTCTAGAAGGAGTCGACAGGAGCTGTAGGTTGTGAGTCAACACAGAAAATTCAGATTTGGACACAAAACTGAATTAAAGAGTCAGGAAAGCAAACAAAGCCAAGAAGGGCTAATGGGGGATGAGGGTGGGCAGGGCAAGGATTAAGAGAGAGCAGTGTTATTCATTTCTGTCTTGGCTTGGTCTTTTGTTTCTTTATTTAAAAAACAGTGTTTCCCCTGGGCCAGAATTAGCATAATGCTCATTAATCAAGTCATCTTCTGCTCATAGCCAGCTGTAGATGCACTTTACCTTTAACAGATTTGGAATCAGATAAGCTAATGGCTTCTGCTGGGAGAGGAGAGGGAAACAACGCCTTGCAAATATCTATAAGGGAGAAGGCAGAGAACCCCTCTTTTCCCTGCCAGTTTTCACAGATGGCTATGACGAGGTTAGGCCAGAGCTGCAACCTCTGCCCTCGTGCCGGCCTCTGGCAACCCAGATCACAATCCCTGCCAAGACAGCGAGCCAGGAAGAAAGCACTGCTTTATTGCTCTTGGCAGCACCGTAGTTGGGCACTTCTATAAACCCAGCCTCACGTCTGAGTAATGAAAAAGGACCTCCTTTCCCCCCCATCGCCAAGCTTCCCCTGCCCCCAATACATGCCTTTCAACCTTTGGTCCTGATTGTTACAGTCTTGAAGGAAAGCATTGATTCCCCTGCATCTCCCATCTATCTTGGACAACACAATGCTCTGTCACCCTTTTCCACCCAGCCCCACAAAGGAGAGGGCTCCGAGGAAGCCGCGGGCCTCTCCTCAGATGTATTGCACTTGTATTTATTTAGAAAACCAGGAGCTTTGCTGCTCCACTCCTGCAGTTCCAGCTCTTTGCATCAGTCACAGTTGGAATGAGAGCAGAAGTCTTGGGTTTCAGTGCTACCCTGGGGAGTATTCCCTGAGGGGGGGTAGTAATAATAAATCAATGCATCACGTATAGCCCCTTCTACCTCAGGCTCCACAAGCGTTTGAGAGACATTAGGATTAAGGTGAAATTCATGTCTATACAGAAGGCCAGTCCAAAGCTTATGCATGAGCAGTAGCAATATTTGCATCGCAGTAGCCTTTTAGCTCTGCATCTCCATTTGAGCTAAGGGGGCTGCAGGTTTTTAAGGGGTCTGCAAATGAAAACGAGTTGAAAGACATTGCACTAGAGAACAAGTATATCAGTGCCTGGGTTTTGTATAATCAATTAAACTTGCTGTGCATTGCAAAAGGATTCTCCTAGCAGCTCTTTAAAGTCTGGCTGAGGCGAGAACTGAACCCAGATTTCCTGGGTCCCAGGCTCACGTCCACGGCGAATCCATTGTTCCTGTAAAGCATTGCCTAACTCCCAGTTAAGTCCTGAAAACAGGACTTTATTTCACTCACTAATGAATTCCACCTTACAACTGGCCTGGATGGTAGCTCAGTGTTGTTGTTCTGCACTTGGGCAAATGGGACAGGCAGAGCGGACATGCTGGGCCACACACAGACAATTGCAGAACCGTTACTCCAGCACCGAGCCCATTAAGCAATGAGGAAGTTTCAATCCCGACGCAAATTTTGTGGCTGGCCCTTAGCTCCCTGAGCCCAACCAAACGCTATTTCAAACAGGCCCATAATCTTCAGCCTCAGATCTGGATTTCACCTACTTAAAAGCTGCTAAACCAAAACCCTAGATCTAGCTATCCCTGAACTTCAGGGAAGATCAAATCTAAACTTTGCAGCTCAGGCCATCTCAGAGAGAATCCTGTCTGGCTGCAAATTCCTGGGATGATGTATTGCAGAGAGCCTGACTGAAGGGAGTCTCTTGTAAAACAGTTGCATAGAGTTTAGCATTCTTCACTCTCCCTCTGTGATAAAATATACACTTATATTTGCATGCATACTTCAGGTTTAAACACCTGCAAATTATGACAAGCCTTGCATCTCTCTGGTTATTTGTATATACAAACACATGACTTATGCATGCCATATATGTGACTGTGCACACAAAGTAGATGTGCATTTGATATCTAAAGATTTTGAAAATCAGACTGATTCTTTCTGTCTTATCTTTTCCATCGATAAGATTGGGATAACGCGACTTCCCCCGGCCTCATGTGGGGCAGAGGTGGGGTGTAGCTAAATGCATTATTGCTTGTAAAGTGCTTTCTGATCTTTCACTGGAATGTGACACAGGGTGATCATATTAATTCAACCTTGCCACCCAGTCTCCATCAAGAAATGCTAATGTTTCATTTCACCTTATTCCTCCTGACCCAATGAAGTTCTGAAAGTCATTTCCCTTTCCCCCGCCACTTTCATCTGGCTCCTCCCCAGAACCTCCAGCGGCAAAGATTGACCGAGATGCCTGACAGCCAATGGAAATGCCAGGCTTCTCAAGCTGTGTGATTGAATTAGCAATAATGGACTCAATTTCCAGGAAGACGTTTGACAGAAATTTTCCGACAGCCAGAGATTAATGCATGTGCCAAAAGCAATTTTGTTAGCAGAGCCAACTACCCAGGGCCAATGTAGTTCTCTCCTCCTCCTCCCCCCCAATTATTCCAAAATACCCACTTTATTGTTCTGAGTCACAGAGCGGGTAGTTAAGGGGCTACTCAGGGATCAAGAAAAGTGGCAGCTTTGAGCCTTGCATTCTAGACGACTGTTGATTGGCAAGCCAGTTTAGAAGATTCAGTTGCTAAATGGTTAAAAAGGCAAGGGAAGACCAAACTCGCTGAGAAATGCAAATTAACTAACGGTGGCTTTTTTTGAGGAGTAAGTTTGTTTGGTTGTGAGTCTTTTAGGTTTGTTTGCATGCACCAAATATCAAATTGAAATGCAGATAAATTCATTTTCATAAACCTTCATTTTCATTCCCATCAAATCTATCTAATCCATCTCTCTCTATGAAATCCCTTAACCAGGGGCTCTCTTTCACACACAGCTGTGGAGTATACTGTTCAAGTCTCACAGAGCTGGTAGAAATACCAAGCGTGGGTGGCATTGCAAGTTCCCAGCAAGCTCCGGACGTGAATATCACTGCACTTACACTTTCTCGCCGTGCTATCTCAAAGCATATGGCTTTAGTGTATTACAAATCACCTCTCATCAAGATCAAGGTTCAGATCTCTCTTAGGCCCATGATGAGAACAGCAGGTGGTCCTTGCAGGTCAGGACTGAAGGGCGTTGGCAGAGTGATGTGTGCACCCTCGCACGAGCCACTCACACCTGAGTCTGTCGACCCGGCTTTCTAGATCTACACCGCGAGGCTCAGAAAAACAGAAGGCAAAGAAAACAAACCCAACATTTGTGTGTTCATTCATTCAACCTCATGACTTTTGAGCCAATCTCTTGATCATTTTGGCCTGACATGATTTTTTTTTTATCACTTGCCGTTGGCGACACTGCCCCAATGCTGTTGTGAAACAGTGGGTTTTGGTCTGATCCTCCCCGGTGCTGTTAGGAAACACTGGCTTTTGGTCTGGGGCTGCCAAGCCAGCTCCTTTCAGCCAGCTACATTCACAGTCCCACCAGCAGAACCTGAACACAGCCTCCAGCAAGCTAAAGCAGCTGCATTTCCACTACGGAGCTCTGCAACACGTTCACTCTAAGCCTAACTAAGCTCCAGTCAGTGCCAGGTAGACCACAGCCAATTACTCTAACAGCTCTGCCTGCTGTTGTGCTTACCACATTTTTAAACCACCTCACTCGGAAAGCAACAAGGTAGATCAAAGTACGAGCCAACAGCCCCTCCACTCCGTTTCACACCAGCCCTGTGCTTCTCTCAACGCACACATTCTTTCTATGCACATCTGAAATGCTTCCAGTCTGGGACCTCGAAGAAGTGATACAGGGGGAGTTGTGGTAACTCAGTATCCCCAAAGGACGCTCTGAGCACCCAGCAGGATGGAGCCAGGGTGAAGAGGGGAAGGAGGCATTTCAATTACTGAAACGTCACATGAAATTTATTTTCCCAGGCCACGAAAATTAAGAGATGCACTGCCTGGCACTGGTGATAGGGCTTCCAGAAGCTGCTGGAAGCTCAGGATTTCTGAGACGAGGGACCGGGAGAGCTCCTAACAAAATCTTAATTGGTTTCCTTTTTAAATATAAATCAATTACATACATTCAAACAAAGAGCATAACCTCCTGACTGCCATCCCTGAAGGGAAGTGTCATTTGCAAAGGAACCAGCTGCCAATAGGCAGCTGATCTTTGGCCAAAAGGCCTATGAGGGCAACCCCAGCCTGTGAGATGCAAGTCCCGTGTGTGTGTAAAATTTGGGCTGTTCTAGGCCCCATTTAGCCCCAGTCCATTGGTGTGTTCTTGGCATGGTCGTGCTTGCTCAGGTTATTCCTTCCCCACCCACCTCTTATTACCCTCCATTCCTCTCCCTGTTTCTTTTCACTTTGAATAGCCTGGATTCCATTTGTAACCTAGATGCTGCTGTCCCTGGCCTTGGAAGAACGAATGAACAAATATCAGTCTCTGACATGTGTGGCCTTGAAGGGCTGGCCCAGGTACTTCCTCACCTCCAAGAGTATTCCCTAGGACTTTAGCACTCTGAACATCTCATGGGCATAGCCATGTGTTAATTAGCTATGGAACCAGGAGACATCATCTGGATACAAATAAGGGTTAGGGTCTGACCCTAGGGTTCAGATTTCATGGCACTGAAATTTTACAGTGGCTATTCTGAGGCTATTTTGGCCCCCAATGATGGATGTTCGCGGAACAAAGCAGAGTCAAAATGGCAGAAATCTCACAAGTAACCAATATTCTGGGATTACTGCCAGATGGAGTGGTGAATAACGCAAATTCAGCTCTTCCAGCAAGGCTCCCGCTACATCCAAAACAAACCCAGCCCTTTCCAAGGTTTGGCCCCAACCTGGAACTAAAACTGTAGAAGCAAAGGAACTTTGAACGACTTCTGGAAGGTCAAAAGTGTTCAGATTCCTGCGCGTGGTATTGGTCTGTCTCTGCTGACAATACCAACCTTAATAGAGGTGCCCTTCTATAGCACTTTTCAACCAAAGCCAAAGCATTTTATTCACATACATTAACTGACCTTCACATCTCCACTGTAGCAAAAATAATCCTCCTCATCTGGGAGATGGATAGGGTAGTCGAGTGAGACCAAGGAGACCTGGGTTTAGTCTTGACTCTTCCACTGGTTTACCAGCTACATCATCTCCTTGTCCCTCAGTTATCCCATATATTAAATGGAAATATTTTTCTCCTTTGTAAAGTGCTTGGAAATCTATTATTAAAGTGCTCCCACTACTACTATGTAAAATAATAATAAAAGTATTATTTTAGAGGTGGGGAAATTGAGGCAGATGGAGGGAGGAAGGGTGAGGAAGATGAAGAGACACGCCCAAGGTCATACAATGAGTCCATGGCTGAACTGAGAATAGAACCCAGGAGTGCTAACTCCCAGTTGAAGAACAAGATGTTTTTCCATCTTGTTTAAAAAAGCAAACCAAAAAAACCCAAGTTCTTATTTTTAAGTCAAATTAATTATATTTTAATTAAATTGAACAAAAATGTACCTCTCGGAATTGGTTTGGCCAGAAAACTTGCTTGCGAAGCTAACACTCAGAATTGTTGCCTCAGCTTGGAGGAAATAAACGCAAGCTTAAAAATTCGGCGTGGCTCTTCTGAGAGAAAACTAAAAGGAGCACTTCAAGGATCACACTCGCAATTCATTTTAAACCATCACAAGACGGTGCCCATTAGAAGAGAGAGAGCGGATGTTAATGATCTGAAGTGTGAGAATGGGGGAAATGAATAAAAGCAACAGCATGAATACAGCACGCGAAGCAAATGAAATAATTACTCCGCTCACCATTGTTATAACAACGTAATAAATTTAATGTAATTCCAAAAGGCCAACCAGTTCTTTTTTTCTTGCTTGCTGCTTCTTTCCTTTTTTTTTTTTAAAAAAAAATTCTTTTACAGTTTCAGAATTATGCTTTAATTAGCATAACATTTAAATTAGCGAATGGAATCTTAATTAGCTGAGAAATAGACTTTTGTTGAAGCGGTTGCTAAAACAAATAAATCCTCTTCCTCTTTCAAGAGCCATTTGCTTATGGCACATTTAATAGCCTAGTGTACCATAAACAATTTGAGACAAGGATAAGTAATTAAATTAGAAAACATGCCGACAGAAGTATCCCAGCCTGGCCATCTTGGAGCTATGAGGAGATAATGCAAGCTTTCTCCTTCCTCAAGGGAAACTGACCGCTTTGGGTCCATTCAGCTATCATGTGCATTACTGTAATGCATAGAGGCCTCCGTCTAGGCGTTAGGACCCCATTATGCTAGGTGCAGTACAGATAAATAATACAAAGACAGTCCTCGATCCAAAGAGATTACAGTCTCAAAGGGACATTCATACAACGTAAAGAAAAACGAATGTAGACTCAATGAAAGGAAAAATGTATCAAAAAAGATCAGAGGTGACTTGATTATGGTGTGTAAGTATTGTTCAGAGTGAGAGAATGCGAGGTAATGAAGGGTTCTTTAATCTAGTGGAGTATGGAATGTCAAGAGCCAGTGGTTGGAATTTAAAATCAGACATTAAAATTAGAAACAAGGTAAAACTTTTTAATAGGGGAGAGATTAACTAGTGGGACAAACTACCAAAGGAAGAGGTGGATTCTCCATCTCAAATCAAGACTGGATGCCTTTCTTGGAGATATATTTTAGTCAAACACAAGTTACTGGGCTCCATAGAAGAGTAATTGGGTGACACTGAATGCCCCATGTCACATCTTTCCTTCCAAGCACAGCCTCTTTGCTCCAGTCTGGTTCTGCCACTAACTCAGCACGTGACCTCAGGTATGTCACTTTGCCTCCCTGAATCTTGGTTTCCCCAGCGCTAAAACGGGATAACAATTTCCTACCCCACAGGAACAATAAGAGGCTTAATTTGTTAATGTTTGGAAAGTGCTTAGAGATCTGTGTGCTGAACATGCTATAAAGAGGGGATGCATTGTATTGTTCATTCCAGGATGTGTGTTCTGAGGCCCGCAATAGGAAGTATGAAATATTATTTATAGTACAGTATTGCTCGAAGGCCCCAACCCACATCAGGGCCCCATCATGCTGTAAGACATGTGAATTAGTCCCTGTCCCAAAGAATTTACAATCTACATAGAGGAGGTAGGGAGGGGAAAACAGAGGCACAAAAAGTGAAGTAACTTATGCAAGGTTACATAGCACCGGAGCCAGGAATAGAACTAAGGACTCTTGATCGCCCATCCAGAACCTTACTAAGAGTCAAACTACACTCCATGGCCAACTCCCACAAACCGTGCTTAGGCAAAATTCTCACTGACTTCAATGAGAACTGAGCAAAGACCTTATAAATTAGCCCATTGGTAACAACTCCTTTGGTTTAAACCAAAACTTGTTAAATAATACGCAAAAGGACCCAATCCAGCTACTCCAGCGATGATGGAACAGTAGCAAGTGTGACAGGGTCAGGCCTGACGGCTACGCCAGGGTGCTGGAGGGCATGTATATCAGCCCCAGGCTCAGCAAAGCCCTGTTCCCCGGGTGACTCAGCAGGGGGCCTGATTAGGCAGTTAGGCCAGCTGGGGCTGCTTAACCAATCAGGCCAGCTGAGCCCAATCAGGAAGCCCCGCCCCAAACACTCAAAAAGCCTGCAGGGCAAGCAGTCAGTTGTGGGTGTTGGAGCTTGGAGAGAGGAGGTGTGGAGAGAGGAGGTTGGAGGTAGGAGATATAGTTTATTGTAGCAGTTCGTGGCTTTTGGAGGCTTGCAGCTCGAGAGCCTGTGAATTAGAGTTGGCGGCCTGGAGCAGGCAGGCTGCCACCTGCAGCCTACAGTCTGCAGAGACCTACAGCTTCCACTGTGGCTATCGGTGCCCCGGAGGGCAGAGCATCTGGCAGGGGAAGCAGGGAACGGTCCACGGACTACCCCAGAGAGGGAAGGTAGCAGTACCCAGGGGCAGAGCGGGCCCCAGCCCCTCCCTTGAACCCCTCCCACAGCTGCACCACCGGCCCGGCCGGCAGAGCGCAAGACCCACGGGGCGGAGTACCTTACCCTCCCCTGCCCCCACCTTGCCACACAAGACAACAGTCAATGTTGCCCAAAGTTTTCAGTTCGATGGGAGTCGTACGTACAGCTGGGATCCATACATACAGCTAAAGAGAATTCAAAATATTTCCAGCAGCAGGCCTCTCTATTCCGCTCCAGCCAAGGAGCTGTAGAGAGCAATAAAACTTTAATGGCTCCCAGTGGGTCGATTCAGAAAGAATGAAAATGCTATAAATCCAGCACAGTGCTTATGTGGGGCTTAAAAACAAACTGCTCCAATCACACTTAGCGAAGCCATCCTGTTCTCACTCAAGAGGGGGGTGAAAAGGCAACATTTAACCTCAGCCACACCAAGATTTGCAACTAAGACTGGCTACACTAAGATTTCGAGGAAGGCAGGAATAAAGAGTCAGCGCCTGAACTGGTTGGAATGATTTTTCCCTAGATGGTTTTATACACTCACACACTCTCCCTCTAAAATGCATCATCATGGCTCACCAAGCAGATCAGTTGTGTGAAACTAAGCGTCTGTCTACACTGGTGTAGGAGGTGTAATTTCCAGACTGGGTAGACATATGCACAGTACTTTTGATTGAGCTCTCCTGCTTTAACCAAGCAGTAGGGTGGGTGGCGAGATGAACCGGCTGCCATGTGTACAATACTGTCATAAGAACATAGCTGCCATTCTGGGTTAGACCCATGGTCCATCTAGCCAAGTATCCTGTCTCTGGCAGTGGCCCCTACCAGAGCTTCAGGGGGATTGTACAGAACAGGGGAATAGGAGTGATCCACCCAGCTTCCCCTCCAGGATTCTGGCAGTTGGAGATTTTGATGACCCTGAGCATGGAGATGCATCCCTGACCATCAAGGCTAATACCCATCAATGGTCCTGTCCTCCATGAACTGTTATAGCTCTTTTTTGGACCCACTTATACTTTTGGCCTTTGCAACGTCCTGAGGCAATGAGTTCCACAGATCCAGAACCAGGACCTTTGGACTTACTCAGGCACCTAACCCATCCCACTGCCTGCAGATGTCTATGTTTAGTGTGCTCGCTCAAAAAACCCAAAGCTAGTGGGGGTATGTCTACCTGAGCAGGAAATTACACCTCCAGCAGCAATTTGGAGAAAACCTTAGGCTCCAACTAGAAACTATGCAACCACATTTCATTGCAAATCTCAAACATGGGCCCAGTTTCACCCCCATTTGTAGCTTGTTTCAAGTTTAGATGGCTTAATATTCAAGCGAGCCAGGTTCCAGATCGATGGAAACCTAGGCGACGAATTTTAGAAATGGATGCCCTTACCTACTGATTTTCAAAAACAGAGCACCCTGCAACTCCCATGATAACCAGGGCATTTATTTAGATGCCGAACTATGGATTTAGGAATAGAGCTGGTCAGGAATTCTTCAATTCACCAAAACAAACTTTTTTGGGACCATATCCATTTCAATTAAACGCTCATCTGGAAGGTTCCTCAGGCCCATGATGGCATTCCTGGCCAAAATGAGAGTGAGAAGAGGAGGAAAAAAGCATGACACTTACTCCTGAATATCCCAGTGAATAGGACACTCACATGGGATGTGGGAGATCCAGGTTCAAGTCCCTTTGCTACCTCATATGGAGCAGAGATTTGAAATTGGGTTTTCCCACATCCCATGCGAGTTCATTAACCACTGGGCAACTCTGTGATGAGTCTCTCTCACTGCATTTTTTTTTCATGAACACTTTCTGAAGGTCTTGGTTTCTTTCCACACCAGAATGGAAACAAACGTCAAAGCCTCAATATTTGCATGAAACGGAAATCTCGTTTTCCAGCTAGCCCTACTTCGGAGTTTTACCTGCAGGCACCCTACATTTGGAAGTCTTGCCCTGGGACCCAGTTCTGGGTAGAGCTGAAATGAGTTTCATTTGTTATGGTTTGGGGTGAAAAACCATGAAAAACTTAGTGGTTTGACGTGATTCTGACCTGAAACCAAATACAATTTGGCTAAGTTTTGCTTTATTACCATTTGTATTACAGTAGCATCCAGAGACGCCAATCATATTTAAATTCCAGAGCATGCTGCAGATATGCTAGAACCAATATAGAAGCTGGTACTGCATAAATCTCAATAGTTTGACCTCAGTCTTTACAATGGCATTATCTACAGTACTTATAAGGCCCGCATGACCATATCATATGATCCACCTTTAATGTATTTATCCTCACAACACCCCCGGAGATAAATTAGTAGTAGTGCACTTATTTTACAGTTGAGGAACCGAGACGCAATTAGGCTTTTTGATCACACACAAAATCTGTAACCAAGCAGGGAATTGAAACTGGATCTTCCAAATACCCAGGCCCAGGCCTAAACACTTGCATCCCCCTTTCCTTTCTATGCAGTCATCAGCATGAGGAATATTAGACAGCGTCCGCTCCAAGGCACGATGCTCTACTATGGTTTTCA
Source organism: Mesoclemmys tuberculata (assembly GCA_007922155.1). Lineage (NCBI taxonomy): Eukaryota > Metazoa > Chordata > Testudines > Chelidae > Mesoclemmys > Mesoclemmys tuberculata. The sequence continues at coordinate 7,824,414 of ML675648.1, read as the reverse complement.
ATTATTTCTGGGTGCTGTTGCTATTTAAGCCCTATCCTTTCACATTTCATGGCTCTCTCGCCTCGACTCCCCCCATGCAGCTGCAGACGGTCCTGTGGTGCACTAAAGAAACCCCGCAGACAATTACCAGCTCTCATTGCAGAACCCCCTGCAAGGCTGTGTCTGATGCTGCAGGGAGAGGATGCAATGCAAACCCATCTATGCTCTGTCGACTTGCTTGTCCATATTAATAAAGCAGAGGAGGGAGACGGTTACAGATGACAATTAGCCTCTGCTCTTTTGTAAAAAGTTAATGAGCAGAGGGAGCAGCAGATTCAGGAAACAGCTTTTCTTAACCAGGCTGGGTCCCATTCCTTCAGTGGCTTCAGTCTTTTCTGACTGCAAGATCATCTCTAGCCTCTTGGGACTCTGTTCTCCCCTTAGCTTTGATGGAATGGCACAAGTCCTGTAGGGTGAGGAATAGGGCCAGAAGAGCTCAGCTTTCCCTCTGAAATCCTTTAAGGTCCTGAGAGTGTTTGTACTTTCTAGCAGATGCACCAATCTCCATCACCATACTTGGAGACCCGAGAAAACGCTTTGTAGGCAGCAGAATAAGAACCCAGCTTCCACAAAAACAAAAGCTGAGATTTTTCAAAGCATTTTAAGGATATTTAGACACCTCTTCCATTGATTTCAATTGAAGGTATGCGTCTAAATCCTCTAGACTGCTTGAAAATCTGAGCCCTAGGCTGCATGACCTGTCTATAATCCACAGGGTACAGAGGATACAATTATTCACTAAGAATAATATTACCCAGGGAATTTAGCCCCTTTTTCTGTTTGCAAATTGGTCAGGACTCCACTGCCATTCCTACCAACATGGGCTTCATTCATAACTACCCACAAAACACTGATTTTCCACCAGCGGGATTTTCATAAATTTGTCTGCTATTTACAGAGTGTGATTGGGCACTTAAACACCTGGCATTTCCTGTTGCTCCCTGATTGGACAACCGCTAACGGTGATACATAGAGGACGCTCTTGTACATGTGCAAATATCAGCGCTCCTTTGGGAATTATGGGCATTCACATGAAGGGCAGCCGTTCCTCAAACATCCCTGCAAACTCCAACTCATGTTAGAAAATACAAAGGAGCAAAAAATGCGCTCAAACTGAGCAGCAACTGGAAGACCCAACCGTCATTCACAATTACTGATTGGGCAGAATTCCAATGGCTCTACATTCGAGCCAACCAGCACCCCCAAGAGAATCACAAAACCATAGAACTGGAAGGGAACTCAGTAGGTCATCTAGTCCAGCCCACTGCTTAAAATTATTATGACATGTGGTACCACAGAGCTCCAAGATGTCATGATGTGCCAGGTGGGTGATAAATATGTCTTGGAAAGTGATTTCCCCACAAGCTAGTGGCAGCTATCTCCTTCCTGAGATGCGTTTTTAAACTGGGCCAACACAGGCCTTGGAATTCAACAAGTCATTTGCTGTCTGTAGAATGGACCATCTCCTGAACCGAGCAGTGTGTTTTCTGCAAAATCACTGGAACCAGAGCTGATCGGGAAACCAGTTTGGTTCCTCCCAAAATTCAAGCAAAAATGGTTTTGACAAAACTTTTCTTGAAAAGATTTTGGGCTTACAACAACAAACTACAAAAACCAAACAAAAATTAAAAAATACCCAAACCTCCCACGGCTTTTGGTTTTTTGCTAACCCAAAACGGAAACATTTCTGATAAACTGATTTGGGGGATGTTTCTGAAAACCAGAAGGTTTTCAGGTTTGGAGAACATTGTTCAGGTTTCAATGAGCAAAAACTGAAGAAAAAAAACAAAAGGCCGTTTTTCAACAAAACCAAGAAAAATTCCATTTTAAAAAGCACATTTCCCATGAACACTTTTTGAGGTATGCATGTGCGTGTGTGTGTGTGGGGTGGGGGTGTCAAATAAAATGTTTGATGGAAAAATTTTGAACAAATCTACCTGGCCCACTCCTTAACTTCCCTTGGTTTCACTGGGAAGTGAGCTCAGAAAGTGACAGGCTTAGGCCCTTCATAAGGTTGCAGCATTGCAGATGGGCAGAGAAGATGGGAGTTGTAAGAGAGTCGGTGGTGGCTGCAATCTATAGCATTAGCAGTCACACACTGATACCCAGCCCTGATAGGAGACAACCTGCATTGTTCAGCTGAAAAATTCAACAAGACGGAGCATGGCAGCAACAGGGGGAGAAAATATTAACATCATCCCCCCCCTCAGTGAGCTTTGGATGAAGCTAGAGAGCGAGGGGAAATAGGAGTTGGAGTAGTAACCATGGCCATTAGCTTGCCTATTGTGCAGTTGCCATTATTTTCCATTATGTCGGAGTCTCAGCAGACTTCTGTTCCGGATTAATAGCCTCGCGCAAGAGGACTGGAGAGATGAGACTTCACCACAGTACAAGACATACAGAGAAAGCGAGGTGAAAATGTCTGGTGGGACAGGTTGTGTGGACAGCCAATTGAAATCCCAGCTCACAAAAGTGCCCGTGAAAAGCAGAGAGTGTTGTTTATCCCCTGCACCTGTCTGATTCCTAGATTAGAAGGATGAGGAAGATGATGGTACAAACACCCCCAAAATCTTGCATCCAACCCCAAGCAGCACGAGTCATTTCCATCTTTAGACACAGCTTGAAACGTCACCAAACCCACCCACCAACAATCCCTAGAGATCTGCCTCCTGGTATCTAGACACAAAAGTGTCCTGGCTGCATCCTTTAGGCCGTCACTTATGAAATATTTACAGCGTCGAGACAGCTTTCCAAGGGGAAAAAAACAAAAACCATTATGTTGAATTCTTTGCATTAGTAGCGCTGCAGCGTCTGGATAGGTGACTTTGGGGAAATCAGTGCAGCCAGTGGCAAACGAGGATGGATGGATGGATGGGGAAGGGTGAAGAAAAAGACTCTGCTGAGAGAGAGGGAAAAATTTGCCAACTTCAGTCGAGTCATACCTGCTTAGCCTAGTGACAAATCTGCTCCACTGTGACAATAAGCCACGCTGTGCTGTCGCTGCTCTGCTGCACAGTACAGACTCACATGCGGTAGTGGGCTTGCAAAGGCAAACGCAGGCAGACAAGCTCACTCCATGCAGACTTTCAAAAACGAACTTATTTTCCAAAAGGATTTAAAAATCCACCGCCTTCCCCTTCCGTCAGTCATCCACGCATTGACTGACAGATCCTGCACATAGACCCCTCCTTCGACCCCCTCCCTTCCTGACACTGCCAGGCTCTCTCTCTGCAAAAAAATCTCTTTGAAATGCTGTAAAAACCAATGCAATGATTCATTAATATTCTCCAAGAGGAAGGAGGTCTGCAGGGTAGGAAACTAGACCAGGATTCAGGAGATCTGAGTTCTGGTCTCAACTCTTCCCCAGATTCTCTGTGTGACCTTGGGCTGTGGCTTCCCCATCTATCAAATGTGAATAATATTACTTTCTTTCTCTGCCTTGTCTATTTGGAATGCAAGACGTTCGGGGTGAGGAAGGGGTACATTACTAGGTCTACGTACAGCACCTAACACAGTGGAATATAGCAGGTGCTAATGTAACAGTGCTTGATTCCATAGAGCGTCTTAAAAATCACTACGGTTATCTAGAGTAATAGAACAAAGCACTGATTAGCACAAGACGCATGGCTTCAGATATTTCCCGGAGTATATTACATTCATGTAAATAAAAAAACAAAACGTGGTGGAGGGAAAAAGGAGTAGTGGTAACAACAGGGAGCTGAGGGGGCGGGGGCTTGGAATCAGGCAAGTAAGTTCACCTATCTGTGCCTCAGTTTCTCCAGCTGTAGAACAGAATACTTCCATGCTTCACAGGCAACTTGTGAGGATTAGTGTGCTTTGAGATGAGATGATGAAAGATGCTACAAGGCAGCAAAATATTATCTATTGGGGGACAAATTCTTAATCCTCAGCTGCAATAGGAGGGCTACATTCAGGGTCTGGCCCTGTGTTATTCCAGCACTTCTGACACAGAGCTGACATCTCGGTGACTGCTGGAACATCACAGAGGAAATCAGTTCCCCACCAGAGCGTTTGCGCAGCCAGAGGGAACTCATGACTGAAGCAGAAAATCCTCTGTGACTGCTCCAGACTAACCGTGCAACATTTGTTGGTGGTTGAGGAGCTATGTCTGGGTTTCAAAAATACCTGCTCCGATCCACCGGCATCCCATGCTTCCTGTCACCCCAGCACGGAGAATTAGCCACAGAGCTGGGCACCTGATTTGGCCTGCTCCTCTGTTTCATTCACAGTCTATGTGCTGGGAACTAATGAAATGCCAGCAAAGCTGTCTGGCGCTGTCCTAGTGTCCCACGAGCAGGTGAGATGAGCTCGCTCTGTCTTTCATGTTCACACCTTCCTCTCTGCCCTCTTGCTTCGCTTTCTCTCAGTGTCCTGCTCCTGTTCTTATCCTCTGTCTGATAGGCTCTCACTTCCTCCCTCCGCAGCCCACCTGCCTTCTTTCCTTCTCGCTCATTCCCCCTTCCATATGCTCATCCACCCATGTTTCTCTCTTCTTCCTTTCTCATTCTCCTGTGTCTTCTCTCTGTCTCTTTCTCTTTCTGTCTCATTCTGGTGGCTTCTGTTTCCTGCCCTCCTCCTCCTAATGTCCCTTTCTTCATGCCTTTTGAATCCCACCCCACCCCACTCCCTGCAGAGAATGCCCTTTGATTCATGAGCCTCCTTTCAGTCCATGCACTTCACATGCTCTGCAGCTTGGTTATTGACAGGGATCCCCCACTCTGCAGTTTGCTGTCAGCAGTGCTGGTGCACTGGGGAGAGAGAGGACATCAAAAAGCCAGTGGCTTTGGACTAGAAGAACGAAGCAGGCTGCGTATGACAACGGGCCTGTGTTGGAGAGTGTATGCTGCGAGCTGATACAAGTGAAATCATCATAATCTAGGACACGATGGCTGGTGATATGCCTCCCCTTGAGGGCAGTGAGCTGTGTGGGGTGGAATGAGCCAAGGGATTAGCAATATGTCAGACAGCCTCGCACCCCTAGGTGTCCGGCTCAACTCTGGCCGAAAGTCCCCAGGAGTAACCGTCTGCAGCCTTCTGAAATGAGCTGGTGGGTCGCAGGCCAGTTCCCAGTAGGTGCAGGTCTGGGCCCCCAGTTGCAGCCTAGTGAAGGAGTCACAGGCCACAAAGAGTGACTTGGGCTCTCAATCCCACGGCCGTGCTCCCACAGTCATTATTTGCATTACAGCGGCATCTAGAGGCTACAGTCAAGAGCAGAGCACCATTGCGCTAGGTGCTGTACACACACACAGTAAAAGAGCCCCTGCCCCTCACAGCCTCAAGAGATGAATGGCACGTTATTACCCTCATTGTACAGATGGTGGCTAAGGTACAAAGAAAACGAGCTGGCCAAAGTCACCTGCGGCCAAGTGAGGAACCATATGCAGCTCTCCTGCAGCCCAGATCGGTGCCCTAGCCCCAAGGCCGCTTACTCCAATGGCTTCAACAAAGGAGTAGAAACAAGCCCCTCTGCAAATGGGATGGGCAGAGTCATACTGTCAGGATAGGGCCTGTGTAGTTCCTCATCCGTGGAACTTTGTCGCTGATCCAGTGAGAGGCTGGAGCAGGCCCGCAGAGAGGAGAGCAGGGGGCAGGAGGGATGAACTGCCCCAGCAGAGAGAAGAACGTCCGGCCACGTCAGCAAAACCCTCCATCTCTGCACTGAGACGGCGGGTGGATGCGAGCGAAGTCAAGGAAGTCACCAGCGGGGGGACTCGTTAAGGGTTTGGCTGCTTCGGAAAGCACCGACCTGGGCTTTTTGACGCCCTCTGAGTGTGCCCACTGGCGCACGTTCGTGGGGCTCAGCGCACCTGCATGCGCGCAGATGCTCCCATCCTCCTCCCATAGGGTCAGAGCAGCCAGACCCCCTGAAGGCTAGGCAATATTTTTCCAAAGGTAAATTACAAGGGACAGATCACCAGCTGAGGTTAAGTGACTTAACTCTGTTGGTTTCAATAGGGCTGTGCTGATTTATAGGCATCATTCCCCTGGGTGCTAGAGGGTTTGTTCTGGTTTTTCCATTGGGATTCTCAGGAAGGATTCCCTGTGTGAATCAGCAGGCCTGGAACGACA